>WEKY01063541.1:6111-18560 GCA_013390045.1 Picathartes gymnocephalus
AAAAAAAAAACAACAAACAAACCAAAACTGAGAAATGTAGCCCTGCCATCTGAGCCAACCACCAGATATTTTGTTCTGGCAGAGCTTTGACTGGAAAGGAGGCAGGAGGAGGTGGGGAGGAGGAGAACAAGTGAGAGCAAAAAGGAGTGGAAGAGAAGCAGGACAGGAATGCTAGCATCATCCTGATCATTTCCGTTAAAATATTTCATAAAGAAAATGAAATATTATTGAAATATTTAAAACACCACAGTCTCTATTTTTCTTCTCTGTCCTTATCTTCAAACAACAAGACTGCTCTTCAACAGAAAACAAGCCTTCACTGAAGAACAAGGACAGAAGGAGACAGGAAAAAACTGGCTCCCTCAGTGCTCCCCAGCTCAAGAGACTTGGGAAGTCAGAACAGTAACTCACAAAAAAAAATCCCTTTGTTGTGCCTAGACTTTTCCACTTCAGTTCACTTCACAATGACAGCTTTGCCGTGCAGACAAATCCACCTTGCTCATTTAAGAAAGAAAAAAACCAAACAAAAACCCACAACTTTAAAGCATCTACCAGTAAGAACCAAGGCATCAGATTTCCTGACTTCAGCACCACGCCTCAAGATAAAGCAACATACCACTCAGTCCATACACTGCACAAGGGCAGGACTTTTACCATCATCTCTATGCCTTCCAAATACAGCCTCTAAAGCCAGGAGTACATCCCTATCTTGAAATTCATTGATGACCCTACAGGTTCACAATGAAGTCTAACTGGTTGACCTACTTCTGCTGGGATACTTGGAAGGAATCTGACTTGTAAAGTAAACTGGTTTCTCTGCTCCCATCCCCTCCTTCAATCTACACTTTCCTAAAGGATGGCCTCCCTCAGAATTTTGCAGCAGTCTTGCAGCTCTTTAAAAACTCATTAAAAACCCAGGAGCAGTTAAACAGACTGTCACACTTCACCTTGAAGAGAATCAAATATCCATTTAACTGTCATTACAGCTCATCATTAAACATAAAAAAATTAGCCATCTTAGTTTCAAGTGGGTAGAGGCTGCAACATCTTGTCATTGCACAAATCAGCACCATTTGTCATCCTATCTCAAACACGGTTCTGACTGCAACTGTTGGGACACAACTTGTCTCGTTCCTCAGTCTGGCACAGCTTGGCCAAAAAACCCAGTCACTACTCATGTGCCTTGCAGTTTTCATCAACCTGTAGTTTATGAGTTTCAAGAGCACAGTACCCTGACAGCTGTAAAAAGGCTGTCCTTGAAGGGTGTCCTCAAAAGTGAACCTTTGAAAATACAAGGTTTTTTTTAAGATAACTGCCTATTTCATGCTTCTATTTATTCTTTGTCCTGTTTTAATATGCTTTACAAATACTTAAATAGCATAAAATAAAAACAAATAATCTCATGTTATATCATACGGAAGAAATTCTAAAGAAAAAAAAAACAGGATAAAGAACTGACACCAATCTAAGAATGTTGGAAACATACATTTACGCGTATAAGTGTTCAAGCACACATAAAAAAAGCAAAAAATGTTCATATAAGCACACACATATTTCACATCCAAACAGCTTCCCTGTCAACTAGACAGGATACGTACTATGCAACATGCACAGATCACTAAAGTTACTTCACAGGTAAACCTGCAGAATCAGGACAGAAGGTGAAGTTATTATCTGCTTTTTAAAAAATACATGCCTTAAATTGCCCATCTTAGTATCACTTGCTTCATTCTCTAATTTAGGCAAGTGTATTTAAAAAGGCAGCCATCCTTTAACTTCACAGCTAATGTCCAGAAGTGAAGATTTAATTTGCCATTTTACCGAACTTTTATTAATGCTTCAGGCATAATTTTATTTCTCACTACACGTTCCCAGGGTCTTCACCACATAATTCACACAATTTCTGGATGTCCCTGTTAAATTCTCATTTTCAAATAGCAGTGCAAACAAACCCTCAGGACAGTTTTTTTTCTTGACATTTTTTTAAATGACTCCAATGTCATCAAGTCTCTAAATACTGAACAGGCAAAATCAGAAAAACATCATGATGAATACAGCATAGACACCATTCTAATTTATTTCTTGTCTGTGCAAAATAGCATCCAGATGATTCACAAGAAGCAATAAAGGGCCCCAGTGCATTCTTTTGCCACACAGCTGAAGTACTGTGAGGATTGTGAGGAATCCTCCTCATCACAGTCTGGTCAGAGACCAGATGGGGCTCCACCCTGAAGGTAAGGTCCATGTGCAGAGTCTGTTCCCTCCCACTTCATCAACTCTGCATACCAGACAGAGCTGGCCATCTTGCAGGAGTCAATAGGAACTACTATTTGCAAAGCCAGACACATAGTTTAGTCCTAATTCAGTTACTGGACTACTTTTTATATTCTTCAAATTCTTATTCTTCTGACAAGAAAATTACAGCAACAAATAATATAGCCAAGTTGCTGACCCTTTTCTCAAGCTCATTGAAAACATGAAGAAAATTAATACCTAATACCCTGAGCAAGCAAAAAGGAGGCAGGAGCTTTGGCTTCTCTTTGATCTTTTATTCCTATATGAAGTACAAAATAGATCTTCATATCCTTCTTCTATCATTCCACAGCTTCCCTCTACATCCTCATTTTAGCATGTTAAGACACAAAAGAGCATTAAAAGGCTCCTAGGAGAAAAGTCCTAGATGTCATAGAAAACATGCTCCTTTTGAAGGACAGAGAAAGAAAGCTTTATGTTAACCCTCCACTCCATATCACCATTTTCCTACTCTGCACATTTTAAGTAATGAGCATATATATAAAAATCATATACACAAAATATCTCCTAAACAAAGCCGCAAAAAGTCAATGGGGTATGTCCCTGAATCTTTGAATCAGATGTTTAGTTTAAGCTATTTCACTGTTCAACAAGCAGAAACACACACATCTTTGCATTACCTTAGTAAGCTCCCCTTTGCACTTCCAAGACTGCTTTTCCTACCTGATCTCTCAGTTGTTGAACAGAAGTCTGAAGGCTCAGAATTTGATTAAAGAGAGGACTCTGCAGCACTGATTTTAATAGGCTCAGTTTCTCCTCATGTGCAATGTCACCTCGATCCCGAAGTTTTGACTGTAAGCGCTCCATGGCCTGGAGGGCCCGATGTGTATCTGTAGCAATAATCATTCCTAGTCAGTAGCAGTCTAGAAACAGGCACACAAGGTAACAGCTTCAAATATAACCCTCTTTACTGTTCAAACTACAGAGAACTTGAATGGCTCCCCTTTGAACAGAAATGTCAGCCCAAACATGCTAACGAAGCAGGAAGTCAGCGACAAAGCACAAAACAGAGGCCAATGAAAATCGTATTTTTGTCATCAAGAAGTTGGTTACAAAAATGAAAGAGCCTTCATTAAAATTCAGTCACAGGAACTGTGACTACAGTCCACTGTAAATAAATAGTGGCATAAACAGTCATGCAAACTTTGAATTCAAGAAAAGATTAAAACAATTAAATCAAGACAACAGGCTAAAATTAAATACAATCATATGATTGTACAACTTTTGTTTGCAAATACAAAAACCCAAATACAACATTCATTTCTAAACACAGTAGATAATCTTTTCCAAAACCTCTCTCAGCAGTGTACACCCATATCCCAAATCTATCACACACACTTCACTTGCCACAAAAATACTGTGATACAAATAAAAAAAAAATTACCAATTGTTTCCAACATGTTTTCTGCTTTGCAGCTTCTGTTCCAACACTGGAAAGAGACAGTAAATATTTCCCTGAAAAATAACAGAAAGGAAAAAAGGTCACATTTATAGAAATGCTAAGCTCTGAAGGGAAAGAAAAAAGCTTGACTTTTGAAAACAATAAACAGCAAAATAACAATCAACAAAAAATCTATCTCCACAGACAATTAAAATAACCTCAAAGATGACCATATTCTGACTCACTTTGGTGCTCAAAACCATCCTGAAAATCACTTAAGGAATATACTTTGTAATACTTTTGCATTTCCATATCAAAGCTGCTGTCTGCCTACAGTTGCACAACATGTTCTGCACTGCTTTAATCAGACGCTATGAATCATAGCTGCCACTGGTATTTTACACTGTTTCATTGCTTTCCTTTTCAGCGATTCACAAAAGACATTCCCTGCGGGATCAGTTTTCAAGCTCTGTGTTGACAATTTCAGGTGCATGAGCCACAGCATATTTTTTACAGTCACCTTTGAAAGAAAAGTCATATAAACCACACGGCTTACAGGACTCTCACACTAGAACCTCTACTATTAATACCTTCTGGAATTGAAGCTCAGATGTGGATGATGGCTGAGTTTTCATCAGCGTGGGTTTCCAGGAAGGAAGTTCTACACTGAGAGGAAGAAATTCTGAAATTGCTTTGCTTATTCTTTTTTGTTGTTTTTTGGCGTTGTTTGGGGCTTTTTAAAAATGTACACCTGCAATTGCTCAGAAATTTGCAGTGATAGAACATGTTTGACGGAGATGGATAGCTGAGAAGTCAGGTGCTCAAATATCATTGCAGGTATATGAACTGTTGATCTTATCTTTCATAAGTGCTTTTGTTTTCTTTATAGCAAGAAAACACTTCATTACAGCATCCCAACTTGAATCTGGAGAACTTAAAAACATGCAGAGTTGTAATCTCTAAGCACTCAGAAAAAGTGATTATTTTTTTTTGAAATTCTGGATAAAAAGAGGAAAAGGAATGATGTTGACAGATCACTGGATAAGAGCCTAACAGGATCATTAGTTATAGAACCTGACCATTTTGTCAAGCCTATTCTATTTGTAGTTTGTGCAGAAAAGGCAAATCAAATGGGTTTAAAATGGTTTCAAGTTCCATCAATACGACTTCCCTAGTTTCAATATGCCTGATGCTTCCTATGAGTTTTATTCACAGAATCACATAAGGGAAAAGACCCTGAAGATCATTTAGTTCCAACCCCACTGCCATGGACAGAGAACCTTGCACAAGACCTAGTTACTGAGAGTCCCATCCAGCCCACTAAAGGAATGGGGAGTCCACAACATTTCTGAAGACTGCATTTGAATTTAACAGAATTACAGAATCACAGAAAGACTAGGTTGGAAGAGACCGCTAAGATCATCAAGTCCAACTGATACCTCAACACCTCAATTACATCATGGCACTGAGTCCAATCTTTCTTTAAACACATCCAGGGATGGTAACCCAACCACCTCCCCAGGCAGATCATTCCAGTACTTTATTATCCTTTCCGTGAAAAGCTTTTTCCTAATATCCAACCTAAATTTCCCTTGGTGCAGTTTGAGACCATGTCCTCTGGTTCTGTCAGTTGCTGCCTGGAGAAAGAGACCAACCCCCACCTGACTACAGCCACCTTTCAGGAAGTTGTAGACAGTGACAAGGTCACCTCTGAGTCTCCTTTTCTCCAGGCTAAACAACTCCAGCTCCCTCAGTCGTTCCTCACAGGGCTTCTGCTCCAAGCCCCTCACCAGCCTTGTTGCCTCCTCTGGACGTGCTCAAGCGTCTCAATGTCCTTCCTAAACTGAGGGGCCCAGAACTGGACACAGCACTCGAGGTGTGGCCTCATCAGTGCCGAGTACAGGGGGAGAATGACCTCCCTGCTCCTGCTGGCCACACTGTTCCTGATCCAGGCCAGGATGCCCTTGGCCTTCTTGGCCACCTGGGCACACTGCTGGCTCATGTTCAGTCGGCTGTCAGCCAGTACCCCCAGGGCCCTTTCTGCCTGAGCACTGTCCAACCACACCATCCCCAGCCTGTAACATTGCAGGGAGTTTTTGTGGCCAAAGAGCAGGACTCAGCACTTGGACTCATTAAACTTCATCTTACTGGACTCTGCCCATCCATCCAACTCTTCCAGGTCTCTTTGCTGAGCCTTCCTACCCTCCAACAGATCAACACACGCTCCCAGCTTAGTGTCGTCTGCAAATTTACTAATGAAGGACTCAATATCCTTGTCCATGTCGTCAATAAAAATGTTGAACAGAACTGGCCTCAGCACAGACCCCTGACGGACACCACTGGTCACTGGTCGCCAGCTGGGTGCAGCACCGTTCACCACCACTCTCTGGGCCTGGCCATCCAGCCAGTTCTTAATCCAGCAAAGAGTGCTCCTGTCTAAGCCGTGGGCTGCCAACATTTATGGGAGTAGGCATTTGACAATACGTTGACACAGAATCACTGTTTATCCTTTTTAGGACAATGTACAATATTTAAACACCTTAAACCTGACTTTGTCAAAGTAATGTTACTCCATGATCCAAATTATGCCTTTAAATAAATGTAAGCCTTTGTGAAGGATTTTTTTTCTCAATGGGCAAGGAAAATCCCAGCATGTGATTACAAGATCCAAGAAACAACCCAAGTATCTTGTATTTTCACCTCGTCATTGTACAGAACAGGACAAACTGAAGTCTATTTAACATGTGAAGGGCTGGATGAGATTATTTAAACATTATGAAGGAAGTTGAACTTCCCCAAACCTTCACGCATAGCTCTTCTTTCCAGATTAAAAACTACTATCACTTCTATTCAGAGCCCCTATTTAAAGATAGAGGTATTTATGTCATGCCTGTAGATGTTTTCCTCAGTGGCAATGCCAGACAAAGCAGTTCTTTCCTGTTTCACTGTTCCAGTTCTTTCTCAATACCTACTCTTGGAGCGGTGTAGTGGATGGAACTAGAGAACTGTGCAAAAAATTGGAAACGGAGTATTTTTCACCCATTTCATTTAGCACAGCACTATATGCACAAGCACATAACATCGTAAATTCAGCAGATGAAATTATTCAGGAAAAATACAGGGTTACTGCTCTGCTTTAGCTCTGCAAAAACCTTAAGAAGAGATGAAGCTCTAAAATGTCTCTATCTTTTAGAGTAGTTGGGTATTGCTTTATCTTATGACTCAATATGCCTAAAATCTCATTCTTGTGCTGTGAAAGGCAAATTTTACAAGTGACAGCATCCAAGGTCATCACTGTGTTCATGCAATCCTGAAGGTATGAACTCTAATAACTTATAGCAGAAGATTCTGAAAGCAGACACAAGTCCTAAACATATAGGTTGAGATTATGCCATGTAATTTGCAATGAAAAGAAGTGCTTAGCTTTGCTAAGACACTCATTACATACTTTCTATTTACCTCTTGCTTTAGAGAGACGAGTGAATATTGCCCTAGTGCCATGCTAGCATCAGGTAATCCATTTTGAACTCCCGGTTTTTTCTCCTTATTTGTGTTTATGTTAGCAGGGAATCCCTCCTCAACTGGTCAGCTTAATGCTTTTGTCAACTGCAGCAACAGCCATGAGCAAGACCAAAACTGTCGTCAGAATGTTTTCGCTCAGACACCTCCCCTGAGGCAGACACAAAGCATCGAGGCACACCAGTGTTTGCCTCTACATGTTGCAGGCCAAGATGACCCCTGTTCGCTCTGCCTGCACTCTGAAATGGCAGCCACGTGACTGCTCCTGCTGTGCCACATCCACGCTGACAAGTGGGATCTGTCAGCACCAGCTTAGTGGCACATTAGCATAGTGGAAGTACTGGAGAAGCAACCACGTATCTGTCCAAAATACACTGCAGAGAAATATCTATAAACACCACCACCCACAACAGAACACTCTGGCCTCTAAACCAGCTTGCTTCTAGGTATTTTAGGAATAATGTACTAGTGAGAAGTAGAGTGGCATGCATGATTACTTGTTGAAAAGCCTAATTCTGCTATAGTGGATATTTGTATAATGGCATCATGGATTTCTAGATGCACAGTGGGAAGTTTAGTTCTTATTTTCCCATTTTGGAATCTCCCAGCAGTCTGTATCACAGGAACCTGAAGCCAAAACCAGCCCTTCTATACATGATACAACAATCTTCACACCTCAAAGAGCTTACCAGCTTAGCTCAAAGTAGATTTAACTATTCTTGTATTTCAGTGCTGAAGTTCATTAATCTCTTCACAGTAATAAGAACGCAGACTGTGTGAGTTAAGACTTTATTGGCAAATCGAATAAATACCGTTAAGCAAATACCAAGCTTAATTTATTTTCAGGTTCTAAAGGTTTAAACAACAACAACAACAAAACCCAACAGCCAAACAAACCAAAAAGAAAAGAAAAAAAAAAGGCAGGGAAAACCTAAACCTCATCATCTTCTCTTTTCCCTTCTGTTTTAGAACATTAAAATAGAAAACACAAGGAATTTTAGACAGGTATATGGTGACAACAATGGCATATTCTCTCTAAGAACAAACTGAAGTTAAAGATAATCCCTTTCAAGCTTGCACTTCTGAAATTTGTTTCTTTCCATGCTAATAAACAAAAATGTGTTATATACACACTTCGCCATTCTTTTTGCTACCCTTCTTTGATAACATTGGTTGCCAGAAAGCAGCTGGCACATTGCAACTCTGGTTTCTTTCTGTCCACTTCTGAAACACTGAAATACACAGGTGGCAGAATTTTTTAAGAAATCCAAAATTTATTTGATCACCTCCTTTCCACTGCAATCACATTTAGCAAGGCATTTAGCTAAACAGACAAAAGATTCATGAAAATAGAAAGATGACCCATTTCCATTAATCATGCATTCACACCCGATCACTTAGTTTCTACAAGGAAACTTACTCTGTTTCATTGATGGATATTCCACCTACTATTTCACAAAGCCATTCCAGACAATACCTTGGAAACTAACTGCTCACAGCACTGGATTAGGAAACATGCAATGCCAAAGATAGAAAACACAGTAATAGGCTTTGCCACCTAGCCCCTGCATTACTTGAAGTGCTCTGAGGATACAGAGGAAATGCCTAACTTAAGAGTGATCTCTTCACCTAGACTTTGGCTTGGAGTTGCACGAGATTGAAATTAAATCTATTTCAATTACACAGTAAGGTAACCACAATACGCATTTTATAGCTGCTAGAAATAATATTTTGAAACTTCTAATCTAACACTTTGGCCTGGATTTGTCTAGGCTAGAGATATCCTTTAGTACTTGATGTTTATCCCATGTCATCTCCCTCCCCAATTTTCTGGCTGCCATTCAAATAGGCATATTGTGTTAGCACCATGTAGTGCAGGAACAGAAACCAAACCATTCAGGAAATGAGAAATAGTCATTACTGTTAAACTTTCTGCCTTGCCCGCAGATTCTAAGAGCTCTTCCACTTTCCCAGTTCCCTCCTGAAAGCTGGCTACTAACCCCAGGAGGAGAACTAAGGTGTATCCCTGGACCCCTAGAAGTCTTGTCAAAATTAAGGCAGTGGAAACTATTCACAGTAAATCAAAAGATGTCATGCTTTCTATGTATTTTTTCCTAGGAATTTTTCCACTGTCACAAATGCAATTTTGCTGTTGTATGTCCAACAGGGAAGAGAGAACAAACAAAAAGAAAAAGCAAAATTAATGTGCACTGTTCCACAAGGAAAAAACCAGATTTCCACCGACTACCTGGAACGTAACAAACAAGCAAGAGATGCCTGACATTTACATTTAAAAGCTATGCTAATGAAAATTGTTCTGAAACACTGAAAGCAGAAATAAAAAGGCAGTATTGGACAGCCTATATGAAGACTGCAAGCACTTTGAAAAGACATTACTAGCCTCTTGAAATTTAGCAAAATTCTGAATGCATCAAAAATACATAGAGATGTAGTAGCTTTATATGTTGAAGAAAAGTTCTGTGATAGAGCTGAACAGCATCATTTATTTTGGATCGATTATGAAAACAGAATTTTGAACATTCAACTACTTTTAACCTTCTATACACATCACACTTATTTATTAAGGAAACTTAGAATGCTTTTCCACAAACTGGCAATCTGTCCACTGTGTATAATTAGTAATGTTCTGTAACACTGTAAGAAGCCTTACATCAGCGTAAGATATAATATTCATGTTAACTGACATGCAACTAATAATTGCAACTGGGAAATGAGCCTAAACTATCCATAACGATTTCAATTACTGATAAATGTATGTGATATAGTGTATTCAGAACTGATTTGTAAAGAACATTCCAAAAACAACAGCATAGTAGGGTTTCTTGTGGGGTTTGTTTGGGGGTTCTTTGTTAATGAAACAAACAGATCATCTCTTACAAAAAAAGCTTTTTTTCAGTAAATATCTTAAATAAAGATTAACTGGAATCCTTCCACATTAGCTTCAAAAACTGAAAAGCAACTTTTTAGCATATGCAGAATATATGGGACAATACATATACTGAATTAATGAAATCCAGGCATGGTTAATATTGCCTCTTTATGTTTTCAAGCATAGGCAATTCATTACTATATTCACTAAATTAAGTTAAGCCTGACAAAGCATAGATTTTACAGTAGTTGCACCTCAATGTATACTGGATTCTTCACAAGGTGACAACAGCATATATAAATGAATAAATACAAAGCCTCTCTGAACAGCTGCCAGTAAGCATCAACAAAGAGCCATCATTTTCCCTACAAACTGAAAACACAAATTTCTCTTTGTATTGTGACGTTAACAAGTAACTTATACAGAAAATCGTAACACAGACCACTGTGCAAGCGGTCTCAGATGCAAGGGCAGGGTCTGAAAAGCCTACAAAAGAAATACTTTATTATTGCCTGGGCAAATATAGCACATTTTTGTATTGACTTGTGGGGAACACCAACAGTGAAACAAAACTGTCTTTATCAATGATAATATAGTATCCCGCCAGCATGGCATTGTATTGGCCAAAACTGCTTCACCAGGGTGCTCAGATATAAAGCCAATGCGAAAAGGTACTGGATGCACCTCACAATTTTTTTTTTTTTTTTTTAAACATGGAGCAGAGATTTAAAAGGTCTTTAAAATTATTCTCAATATACTGAATAAAATGCTACTTGTTAAAACCATCTACATCTATCTGCAAGACTGAGAAGATATAAGGCATTCCCCTCTGAAGAATTAACAGACCAGGGCCCCACCAGGACCAGGTGGAATAAAAACGTCGCCCATTAGTATGTAAGGAGCACAGGTCTCTTTCGCTAGTGCTGATAGTGATCTAATTCTCCTTGCGCAGTTTTGTGTAAGGAGCGTAGAATGTATCCAGTTCCTAGGTGAAAAGCTGCTTCAAAGCACTGAGGAAACCACTGGAAACACCAGCGCTAATCAGTAAATGTTACACGCATGTTGCAGTTAACAAGAGAGGAGAGATAAAAATACGCAAACTAAAAAGGGATAACAACAAAAAAAAAAATTTTTGCGTTCTCTCTCTTAAAAAATGCTGCTTGTTAAGGTGGGTATGTCCTTCGGTATTTTCCACTTGCATTCTTTTATTTTAGTGTTTCAGTTACTTCCAATTTCCACAGAAGCATCAAGTAACATCCCAAAAATTATTTTACCACTTTCTCCTTTTCCAGTTTAGATTCTTCCCTACCAAGGAGTTGGTGTTATCTTGGGAAACACAGTAGTGATATGGAAATCACAGGGCATCATGCAATAAAACTCCTGCAACTGCATAATTCAGACCCTTCAGCTTGATTTCAGTAAACGGCTGCTCTCCTATGGCGACAGACTCCTGACACCCACCCTTTCCGGCACCAAGGCCAGTAAGGACGTCTTCTATCCTACAGTTTACAGTAAAAAAAAAATCTTCCACACGTATTAAGACACAAAAATACAGCTGGACGAAGCAGTGTTTATAAATCAAAAGTCAACGAAAAGAAAACAAAAATAAAACTACAACATTTTTCAGCCAAATGACAAATGAAATCTGTTAAGTGCTGTACATGGAGTTCAAAAGGTCGGCTTTGTGAAGTTTTCTTTTTCTTTCTTTCCTCCTACTACTCTTTCCAGCAACATAGGGAGGTGCTGGCAGCAAGGAGGGACACGAGAAACGAACCACTCCTTTACTCTGCACACCCCGACTCATCAAAGAGCACAACTGCGGGCGGTCCTCGCCCTCCGCTTCCACCCAGCCGAGCCCGTTACGTTTAAAGGCGCACAGAGGGGCTGCTGGAGCGCTGCAGCGCGGTCGGACCTGCGGCCAGCGCCGACACCAGCACGGCAACAGGTACTGGTCCCGAGGAGCCGCGGCCGCCGCTCCGCCTGGAGCCCGAGGACACCGCCACTGTCGCCGGGGCCTCCGGTCCGGCTCTGGCTCCGAGCGGGTGTCAACGCCGCCGCCCACAAGTGCCGGCCGAGAGCCGCGGCCGCCCGCAAGGTCTGTGGCAGCGGCGGCAGATGAGACCTCCTCCCGTCACGAAACACCCGCGGGGCGTAAAAACGGATTGCGTGTACGGCAGCAGGGCTCCCTGCAGATGCCAGGGCAGGTTCGGCTTTTGTTTACGTGAGGACGACGCCCCGCCAGGCCGCCCGAGCCCGCGGACCAGCCGCCCGCTGCAGGCCGGGGCCCTGGCCCAGCCCGGCCCCCACAGCCGCTCCCGCCGCCGCGGTCGGCTGGGGGGAAGGAAG
>WEKY01063541.1:19389-31134 GCA_013390045.1 Picathartes gymnocephalus
AAAAAAAAAGCCAAGATCAACAAACAACACATGATGAAGTTAGACAAAATTATTTGTAAGGTCATAGAGTTAATGAAGGAATGACCTTTCCCTCGATGCAGCAGCTGGTTGGTATGTGAAGTAAAGTAAGGAAGATGCTGTGTGTTTAACATATGTATGTCTAAGAATAAAGCACATGATGCAGAGATGTTTGCAGTGACCACAAAATACCCCAAAACATAAGTTCAGCTACAGGTGGAATTACTTTGCTATTTGTTGACTTTGCTTCTCCTAGCAAATATTATCAGGGTCAGTGTTTCCCCTTTTCCTTTACAGAAGATAACTTTTTTGGTAGATGCTCTCAGGTGGCTCAGCTGAGGCAAACCCCTTGCAGAGGAAGATGGACCCCAGCTGCTTCACTAGGCATGTGCAGTCTGGCTCTGCAGAGGCTCCATGGGCTTCTTATCTGCTTGCTTTCTGGCTTGGTTTGGTTCTTTTTCCAAACAGATTTTAACCTTAAGCGTCATCATAAGTCATAGTAAGTTCTTTTCGTTTTTTTCGGGGGTGGGGAGGGGTGTTGTTTGGTTGGTGGGTTTCTTTGGGTGGTTGATGGGCTTTTTTTTGCTCATACGAAAATTTTAAGGAAATCTAGTGTTATGAAGCTGGAATGGAATACTGCCCTATCTATTTTCAAGAGTATCAATAAATGCAATCCCAGTACAAATACTTTCATTAGCAGAACACTTAACATGTAAGCTTTAGGAAACACAGGTCTTTGTACATTGCATGGTTTGGCGTTTTTTTTAGTTTTATTTGGAAAATTAAATTCTGAAAAAAGAAGCTGAATCACTAAACAGTATTTCTCTTGCTTGCTCTTATTACAGCTGGTGCATTGAAAAACTCCAAATTATTAGCTGCCTTTTCCTTTGCTGAATACTAAAATATGCATGTAATTATGCATTTTTAAACATTGCTCTTCTACTTTTTAACTGAGAAACGTAATTTTCAAGATTTTATTCACAGGTTCCATTGTTCAGTCTGGCATATGCTGGTAAACATACTGCTTTTTTAATCAAACATAAAGGCACTGCTATCGCTAGGACACTGAATGCTCTATAACTGTCCCACCAACTTTTGTGTGTTACATGGGCTTTTATTAAATCCAGAATAAAATTTTAAAATAAATTATAGTCTGTTTCCATGTATCATTGTTCAATGAATAAGCCACAGTTGATGAGGTAAGTACAAAATGAGAGTGTTATTGTTATATTTTCCTGTTGCTCAGTCTTTAACCATGGCATACAACTGAAACAAAATCCAGTGATTCTATTAAGTTTATTTGGAAAAAAAAAAAAAAAAAACCTGGTCAAAATTAGGTGCAACAGTACTCAGATGTACAATAGCATCACTTGTGTAATAATTCCTCCCAGTACAATTTGTCTTTGTGTGGGATACACCTTTCAGAAAGTTTTTTTTGATATACAGACTGCTATTCTGACGTAGAAATACATTTTAAATTCTATTCAGATTTTGTCAAATCCTTGGAGTATATATGAACTAGATGGTAGTTACTGAAGTTCAGAACATTGTGCTACCTTAGGCCTTGCCTGTATTAAAAATATTTGCATGGGTATAATTATGCCAATATAGCTGTGCACACAAACTGAGCCCTCTCAGTAAACATACAACTGTACGTACAATAAACATAACCCTGTAATGGGAATTTGCATCACAGTAACCTAATGAGCTCTTGTGCACAGTAGCCGATGACGCTGATGAAGAGCCACAACTGGTCTTGTGGATATACCTTGTATTACCTTAAGAAAGTTAACTCAAAGGCATCAGCAATTTGTATTTACTTATTTCTTCCTTTTGTTATAAAACAGGACCTCTCCAGCCCCTCCCTAGAAAATGAGGGTCACAAAGTATCAATGATTTCTATAGTGTGGGTAACATCATGTACAGTGACCCAAAGTGTTTTAAGTTATGTCATGGCTTTGTTACTGTAAGGAGTGTGGGCACTCGTGTTGTGTAGTCTTGAGAGATCCTTAAAATATGAGAAAAGAGAATCCACTGTGTATTTCAAGGCTAAATGTCTTAGCAAACTACAAATAGTTGATGTGTCAACACATATTTATTCAAGTGATTGTAAATAAAAATTGCAAACAGTTTTTAAAATCATAAGCTTTCTTCAAAAGACTACTATGACTACAAAATCCATAAAAAATATTGTCAGAAAGGACTCTTAAAGAGAAGATGAAGGGAGTCTAAAGAAACCCTCATTATATGTTCTCTAGTATTAACATCCTGATATATTTCATTTCTCAGGTCAATTTATAATATACTCGTGGTCAAAGTATCAACATTGGATGAGATGTCTGCCTTGCTGATTTACTTAGATAAATAAAATATTAATATTAATGAACTACTGCTTAGATTTGTTAGAAAACATGAAGAAGTTTCTCTCAGTAAGCTGAGAGAAAGTCTTTACAGAAATAGCAGGGGCACCAGAAACAAGGTGATGTGTCCATTAAATCATTCTTCAGGCTGCTGTTGGGGATGAAGCCTTTTGCAATAATAATGGGAACAGGATCTAGCCAATGAAATGAGAGTCTGATTCTGCTCTATCTGAATCACAAGTACTGATTTCACTGCGAGAAGATATTGCCTATGAAACACACTTGATGACATTTATGGCACAGATCTAAAAAAAGTGTTCATAACTGTAATTGTTTAGTTTCATCACTGTGGGCATCATATTTGGTATAGGCATTAGTATTGCATGCTCCACTGCAGAACAGGTGGAATATATATTTTAGGGACCTAGATGTATCCTTTAAAGAAGGATTCAGGAATATTTATATATTTTATATTTATGCTTGAAGTATTCCATCCCTGAACTTAGAATAAAACATGAAAGGGGAACAATAAACACTTTTCATAACTACTACCTTGATTAAAAATTTGATGCATTTCTGCTTTTATAGCCTTACTCTTCAATATTACAGCATAATTTTCTTAATGTATATTCATATGTATATATGCATACATAGCCACAATATTGTACTTTTCATCACAGCATTTGCTCAAATTTTAAGTTAAAAAAAATGTCCCTTTTAGAGAATGGTAATCATTTATTATAGATCAAATTTTATTCCTGGCTCTGTAAAGCAAGAATAATCCATTGCATTATGTGGAATTAAGATGCAGAAAACGAATTTGAGATCAAAGGCAACTATGATCCTAATTGCTATAGCTGGTAATCTAAATACATTAAGTACATGGTTATGCATTTTGTCTTTATCCAAATAAGGATGGATCACCATCTTTTTTCATGGAGCTCTTAAGAGTAGCAGAAGCGTACAGTATTAAATATAACACTCTTCTCCTCCATCATCTCAACAAAAAAATTATATTTCAAAAGTCAGATGGTGTAACTACACAGTTACTTCCATTACTTAAGGTAACATCATGTATGTTGTTATAAAGAGTTAAAATTGGGAACTTTGTCCTAACTTTCATGTTTGAAAGTTTTACAGTTTTTTGATTATTATGCTGGCAAGTAGCGAATATTAGTTTCACTTACCGAAGCATTCATGTTGGCAAGAATGGTGCATAGATTTACATTTTAAAGGTTCTTCGGGAAATTGTCTTCCCTGGGGACATACTTCGTAACTGTTATTATTGCTATTAGAGGTTACACATATGCCTAGAAGGGAAAGTATGCGCCGTAAGGTAAAGCAGAGTGAAAAAATCATAAAAGGTATGTTAATTATTTATAACTACAAAACAAAATACTTGAAATTATGACAAATTAAAAGGGCATTTATTTACACGCAAACAGGATTGTTTAAAGCCACAGGCCTTTCCCATAGCAGAGAAGTGAAGCTAAATAAGTGACAAAGCATATTAACCTTATCATAAATTCTTCAGACACATAATACCTACGAGGAGTGTCTGGTTTTTTCAGATTAAGCCTCTTTTTTTTTTTCTCTTTTTTCCAAAATGTTGCATTTTGCCAGAGATTGCCACATATTTGACAGACCCTACTCTCAGACAACCTAATTTTAAAAGCTTTTTTCAGAAGTCCTTCAAGGGACATAGTCCAGAGCAACATGTGATCTGGTATACTTGTCAATGCAACAGTTGTTCCAATATTTGAAAAGACAAGACAATATCTCATTGGCAATTCTTGTGTTAGAAAAATGGAAGGTCCTGCATGACATTTCCTTTGCTTCTAAAAAATTCAGAATGGAAGGAGCCTTACCTGACTAGTTCAGGAGGCTATGGACAGATATATTGGAGAAACTAAAGCATAGCAATATGTATAGAATGATTTGTTGTATAGCTCTGCAATTTATCACTTCCAAACAGTATTTGCTTCTGTATGCACTATTTAGCTAATCAATGTATCTGATGTCTTGCCCTGTGCAGTGTATGATGCAGATTGCATTTGAGAGTACACGATATCTTTAAGTCTCTGCTTCTGATCCAAATGTGAAATTGGAGAAATTATTTGCTTTCAGTGATTTTCAGAGTTAAAATCTTAGGAAAAAGTACATCTCTGAAATTGCAGTCTTAGGTCTTGTCTTCCCAGAAATATTCATGATATTACCCATTCATGATCGTCCATAGCTATTGGACCATCAAAATGGTATCAACTCCCTACTCTGTCCCAGTTATGGACCAGTATTAGAGCTGCAGTCTGTTTGAAAGGGCAATAAAGTTTTACAGTTTACTTTGCTAAGTCATTGTGTGTACACAGAGACCATGCAAACAACGCTGCTCCATTTCTTTTCTAAGGGAGCTGATTCCACATGGCTCTGCATGTTCTTAATTTTAATTTATGTGTAGAAACAAGGCAGAAATGTACATCTGTGTCCTTTCATCTTGTTTATGGTGTAGGTGAACTTTGGGTCAGTACTAAAGCTATTAGTATTTACCACTATTACTGACTGCCATTAATACCATTAGTACATAGTTGCATTGAAAATGTGATTATTACAGTCTAGAAACTACCAGTGTGGTGTTGGTATCAGTATGGAAAGCCCAGATTCCAAACATGCAAAGAATATGTCCATCCGTATATCCCTGTGAACTTGGAAACTAAATATTGGTCATCCACAGCAACCCAGTCATTTATAGATGGCAGGTGACATCTCCAAAGAAGACCTGATGCCTGAAGTGGCTACCTAGAAACAGAGACTAGACAGGAGTAAAGGGAAAAAAGTGGATATTTATTTGAAGGCCTTCAAAGGCACACCCTGGGGAGCCAGAGGCTGCTCACACCCTCCCCAAGATGGACTCCCCAAGATGGACCCCAAGATGGACTCCCCAAGATGAACCCCAAGATGGATGACAAGTCCCGAGTTCTTCACACAGTTATAGGTTTTGGTCCATTTGCATATTAGCATAAATTCGCCCATTAAAACTTTAGCTAATGTTGTAATTCCTCCAGCTTACCCTCCCTTCTCAAGATGTTGGTTTACACATTTTGGGCCTAGGACAGTCTGAGAGTCCTTGGAGAGCAGGCTCGGAGAGGCTTTGTTATGTCTATCTTAACATGAGAGAACAGCTACTAACAGGTACCAAGATACTTCAGAGTTACACACTGAGCACTACAGGATTTGAAAAATATGAAGTTAAAATCCAAGGCATCAGACCACTCTGCTCTTTTCAAGAAGCTACCCAGGAAAAAGGCTTTATTATCTATTATACCTGTCCTTCTATACCAAAGCTATTTTGTCTAGCAAGATTAGCACCTACAAAAACAAGAAGAGTGGGGGGAACCTTTCCATTATTAAGAATATCTCCTATTCAGCCAGCTGGATGTAAGGAGGAAACTTCTGATGCATTGTGCTACAGATATGAGTGAGCATGTCTGTAACTGGCCAAGATTTTGGAGTCTCAGTCAGGTTCACTGACGTAAGTTCCTTACAATTTGCTTTGATTCAGTGAAGGTCTTTCCTTCCTCTGTGCATACTCAAGTGCTGTAAAGGAGTTCACCATTCCTACAAGCCACACAGAAATGACTAAGAAAACTATGAAAAAACACAGAGAGAAAAGATCTTTCAGCAGACCAGAAGATGTAAAAAGATTGGCATTTCTGGAATAAGCTTATTTATACAAGTATCTGACAAATGAAAGTTTCATTTTAGTTTATTCTTAAATAGGAATTTAACACTAAGTGAAAATCATTTTAGTAAATTAAGCAAATTTAGATTTAGTCCAACTACAACATTAAAAAGCTCTGTTAGGTCAGGAGACTAATTCAGTAGATGTCTTTTTTTCTGTTAAAATCCACTTTGGTTTAGGTCAGCTACTTCCCTTATAGATAAAGGTTTCTTCTCATAGTGGTACTGTCATAAAGAGCCTTTAAAAACTTTGATATGAAATGGGCAAATTTGCCCTCATCTGGTCATTAAGTGCCAGAAACTGGCATTATATGTTAAAATAAGGATCAATATTCCATCCAAACCACCCAACAGTAGTAAGCTGAAACCCTCTTTTTCGGGAGTTAGGTGGTTATCTTCAGTACTGACAACCTTGTATGCAAAAAAATGTTTTCTCCTAGATGGTATAACTGCTGTCATTGGTTAAGTATTACTTTTTTGTTGTTTTCTCCAACCTTTTAAGGATTCCTACAATGTGCAGAGCACAGGACAAGGTCTCAAGGCTATAATAAACTTCCTTCAGTTTTACAACTTGAAAGAACATTTAGGCTACATCCAGTCAGAATCTCAAAATGTATTATACAGAGACTGGCTCAGATGAGCTGCAATTTGTTTTTTTCATTATATGGTTGTCCTTTAATTTTTGTTGCCAAAGGGACAAACCAAGAGGAAATGGATTAACCAACTGCAAAGTGATGAATTTTAAAGCTCCTATTAATAATATTTGAACTCTGAATCTAATTTGTATGTAGGAGGAATGAATAATAATAATGCCATCTCCAAAAATAAACTTAAACAACTACGCAAAAATCACTCTTTCCCTCTCATGCTCCTCTCTTTAATGTCCCTATTATTTGAGTACTTGAGCTTTGAAAAACAGAGCTATAAATGCCCAGGTAACTACAGAAACATATGAAGGTAAGGAAAACAGAAATATTTAACCTATTCTGTCTCATAATGCAATATTGCCTTAGCATACATAGACCTTCTTGAACATAAAGAATGCACAATGCACGATGCACACTGGTTTGCAAATGCTACTCAAACAGCAGAAAGGAGCTTCTTCAGACAGCAAGAGAAATGTTTCTACACCTCCCTATCCCTCTTGTAAGTTTTTCAATAGGAAAGACTTGACAAGAGAACCAGAAGTGAAGCCAGCATCAGGAGAAAAGTGCTTTCAGTTTTTAGGACTGCTCTCTGCATAAACTAGCTGTACACAAATTTAGACCCACTAGTTTGTATATTACCCCCTGCCCTGCATCACAGAGTGCATCATCACATTCATGAGGCTACAGTCAGCCTTTCTCCTTCTCTCCTCCAGGTCATTTTATGTGTTCTCCTTTTCTAGAATCTTAATGCATGACAACTGACATGGACTTCCCTGCAAGAACATTTCCGGGGCTCTCAGACTTCCATGCCTGCAAGGTCACCCTTACTGCAGATGTCTTCTGCAGGTGCTTTTCCTTAAAATGCCGCTGTCCATTCCATTGTAATGAAATAAATGGTGGAGCTGAGTATTGAAACTATCCTCAGAAAAGTCAGAGAGAAACAGTTCTTACAGTATTAATTCAAGCTGGAGAGATTCAAAAGTCTTTCTTGAGAAGTGTGTGAGTCCCTAGAGAAAGCTACCAGTATTACAACACCCAGTATCCAGCCCCATCCAAGTCTGGTGCCTGAGTCTTCACATCTTAAGAGCCACCAGCTTTATATATGGGATATTGAATTTACCTAAATGAGTCCATTTTTGTTTCCTAATATATTTTTGGTCTACCCTCAGGTAAGTCCTGATAGAATTCATAAGCCAGGGGTTTTTCTGTCTTATTTTGGAGAGTGTATCCAGTCTTCTCTGCTAGAAGGTACCTTCCTGTGCAGGTACCACAAGGACCAAAGGGAATCCTCTGAGTTGGGGACAGCCCATGCATTTGACACTAAGACTGTTTCATATCATACTCCTCATACACGGCATTATTGACATCTAAACTTTTACCTAACTCTTTGCAGCAATGTCACAGTAGAGTCCTTGATCAAGAGAGCTTTCAGTCCTAGGAAGGGGAGGAAATAAAATTGATCAAGTCTGCTACACTCCAGCTGGAGAATCTGCCCATGAAGCTATTCTGCGTGTATGTGGATGTCTACTCCACACAAAAAGGAACAAGCCTTTGTTTCAGGGATTAAATAACCAGAGAATTTTGTAATCTGTAAATCTGAAGTAGTTGGAAATGCCTCAGTCCAGCAAGGGAGAAAGATTTGAATATCCTTGTCTATGTTCTTCCTTGCTAAGGCAGCTTTAGGGCCAGCACCATTTTCTAAGGAAATAAATGGCATCTGCCTATACCTCAGTACTTCCATGAAGGCCTTGAAAGACATAGCAAGATGATAGGCATCTAGAGTACTTGCAAACTTATAAGAAACTGGATCAATCATATTTTCTCTGGATCCAATTTTACATTCATTACCTTGTTTTTTGTCTCAGGAAAATCCAGATGGTCTCTTGGTTCATATTATGCTCTCAATTTTGGGAACATGAGATTAGTTGGGTAGAGTATGGTGCTAATAACACCAAGATTTTGGGTTTGATCCCTTTATGGGCCATTCACTTATGAGTTGGACTTGATGATCCTGGTGGGTCCCATCCACCTCAGAATATTCTGTTATTATATGGAAAATAGCATCTTTAATATGTTTATTTTAATTTTTGTGTGAATTGTAAATAAAATCCTTGAAATTATTAACAGGAAAAATAATCTTTTGAATAGCGCAAGAAAACTTATTTTGCCTCTCCAATTTTATTCAAAACCTGTATTTTATACCCAGTTATAAACAGTTTTGAGAAAAAAGACCAGTTTTGCCTTCTGACTCTCAGCTGCCTCAGGCTTTCATCAAGCCTTAAGCATCAGCAGTCTGATTGTAGCTTGTGTACCAAGTACAGCAGTGACAGGCATGCCTTGCTTTAAGTGTACTTTTCTTATAAGAGTGCCAAAGCATAAGTGATTTTTCAACCTTGATGAGAGATGTGAGAAATCCAATTTCCTGTGGGAACAAAAGTGCGTTGTAATCCAGAGGTACTGAAGACACTTGCTAAAATTGGGGTGTGGGGGGGAAATGCAAACTCTTAGGAATTTAAACATCTTTTAAAATGCTGTAAGCATTTCCCCTATGAATGAAATAATAAATCTGATGGACTTTTGGCACACAGGCTTGAAAGAATGAAAAAAATAGATTTATACTTCAAATTACTTTGGCAGATGGCTCAAAGAAGGGTTTCTTAATTTCTTAAAATTATCAGAAGGACACCCAAGAGAAACTAAGAGTCGAGGAATACATTTATCAAGTGTCAGATGAAGAGAGGCATATAATGTCATTAAGTATTCATCACTAGACTCGCTGAACCTATTAAAAGTCTGTAGAGCAGGTAAGAATTCAGGTCTCTAGTAGTTTCTCTGCATAGTTTGCCTCCATAATGGTTCAAGCTGCCACTGGGATCAGTCCTGACTCCTTGTTGCTACCTAGCACTTCAGATATGCTGGCATGCCATGATGCACGGCTCTGTAGAGACAGCTTAACTTCAGGTAGTCAGAGATGGCTGAGGTATCAGAAATATTAGATGCATATTAGTGCAGTATCAAGCATGCCAGAGTTCAAGAATCATTTGGACAATGCTCTCAGGGGTAAATTATGGCTCTTGGGGATGCCTCTGCAGGGCTAAAAGTTGGACTTGATGATCCTTGTGGGCCCCTCCCAACTCAAGATATTCTATGATTCTATAATTCTATGAATCAGCTAATTAGCTCTGGGCAATGGAACATTTTAGCCCGGGTAGACATTGTGCTAATGTAATTATCCTGCTCCTGATACCCATGTGGTTGCATAATGTAAACACACATAACTATGAAATATGCACTGCAAGGAATGAAAAACTCACATCACTGTTTTATGGAACTGTAAATTACAGATAATGTTTGTAGTGAAAATTTTTGAAATTGTAGATGTACAAATTAGTTGACTGGTGCAACATTTTTTCACAATAAGTGCTGTAATAATTTTTCCATATTTGTGTACAGGGAGCCAATACTGATTGAGGAACACTATAAAGCAGAAAATAGGATAAAAAGGGAAAGGGGAAAACAAAAGTTCATGGCCTCTTGCACTGCAAGTACTAGAAAATATGAAATGAAACTGAATGTCATGACTTCTCCAGACAATTTGTTCTAGCCTCTTATCATCCTCATAAATAATTTTTTTCTTATGCCCAACCAAAATGTAACTTCTTTCAGTTTCAAACTGTTGAACCTTGTCTTTTCACTACAGGCCCTGTTAAAAAGTCTCTATCTTTCCCAGCAACTCTACTTTTAGTACTGGAAGGCTGCACTAAGAGCCTTCTCTTCTCCAGGATGGGCAGTCACAATTCGCTCAGGCTTTCTTCAGAGGAAAGGTGTTCCAGCCCTTTGATCAATTTTGTGGCCCTCCTCTGGACCCACTCTAACAGATCTAAAATCTGACACCTCAGACTGCAGAAAAAGTTGGGTTATCTTGCCTAGGATTACCTTCAGAACATCAGTGATTTGGCAGGGGTTCATGCTGGAACCCTTCTTTTGATTACTGAAAGTCCTTCAAAGGTAGTTATCAAGTCTATTATCATAAAGTACACTGAAGGTTAGGCCACAGGTGGCAAAATTTTCCAATACATAAGGCATGTGATGGAAAAATTACTAATTTAAATATTTAAATGCTATATCTAATTATATGAAAAGTTTCTAAAAGTATCCATAACAACTTACCACTATTCTCACTTTTGTCTCCTTGTTAAAAAAGCAAGCTCTGTCTCAGTATGGCTGCAGCTGGAAAATAAATGGTAAGCTCTAGATCTGTTTAGGAGTACTAAAGTCTCCTTTTCAAGTATTTAGGCTTTCTAGTTACAGCAGCAATTCCATAATACTTTAAATAAATTCACTGTTTGCAGCCCTGAGTATCAGTTTTGGTTTTCCATTACCACAGCCTTAGATAATATGAAATTATATGTAAGGATTATTTTGTATTGAAACTTATAAAAAGAATGTAATTCTCACAGATTAAAACTGCAAAAGAACTATATAATATTTGTGAAATACTTAGTTGTATGGCTCCAACAAAAAGCTGGCTTTCATATTGTAACTATCTATAGGAAGAACAAATTAGTCTTTTAAATACCTTTTCAAATACTCTTTTAAACACCTTAAAAATAATAACCATTTAATATAAATTAGATTATATTCCCAATCCTTGTTCTAATGCTACAATGAGAGCATGTGATGTCAGGATGTTTAGATTGGGCCAGCTTGCTTGTAAGATTTTGTAGCTTTAGAAAGCTGCACATGTTACAGGGAAAGCATTTAATATGGCTATTGGTCAGCAGTTTCTCTGGGCAAACTCAGTGAGTTTTGTATCCTTGTAATGACTGAAGCATACAAGGATTTATCAAATCTGGTTATGGTGTTTAAATTAAGATGAGATCTTCACACATTCAAAATATCCTCACATTTAAAGCTACTGATAATCAACTTCCCAATTTAGGAGGGATGTTGAGATACTCTAATGCATCCAAAGAAGGGCAACA
>WEKY01063542.1:7765-48854 GCA_013390045.1 Picathartes gymnocephalus
TAACTTGCTTTAAGCGTTTTCACTTTATAGTGCAGATTAGCTAAGAAATCTACCAGTGGAACTGAGGAACTTCAAGCATGGCTGCAATTCTTTCCATGGGTAATTCTTAGTAGTGCTAATGATGAGTATATATTTCTCTCCATAATCCATCTATCATTTTGTGGATTTGGGTTCTGCTGTCTTTTGTGGTTCTCAGAGTTCCTTAAGACAATGGAGCAGAGTGTGAAGGAAATCTGAGGGCAGTGTTAACTGCAGCTATTTACACATGTAGTAAGTGTTATATCTTGCTTTGCTACAATCTGGTGAAATATGATTTAATCATCTTGAATTTATCAGAGGATATACAAATTTAGATGCAGAACGGGCTAGATTGAGTGAATAAATTAAATGGGCAAAGTTGTTCTAGTATATTACCAAAAAAATGAAAAAGCTGTAGATGTTTATGTAGTGCAGTCAAGAGAGAGCTGGACTGTGCTTTTTCCCAATATAATGTATGAAATTATATCATCGTTTTCCTTTGGTTAATGTGGTGCGTGGTTATTGTGGATGTACCTTCAGTGGGCAGTATCTGTAAGGTGCTGGTAGCTTTCTGTTAGCTAAGAATCATTTGAATTGACAAGAAAACAATTGAGCAGGGACATATTTTGTGGCAGTAGAGCACACAGGCTTGTTGAAGCTTTTTTCTGGTTTTAAAGAATTATTTCAAACCTTAAACAAGGAAAAGATCCTAGGTTCTGATTTGTGAAATGTATTAATCATCCTGGTAGCTGTTAGAGCAGGGAGAGGGGTTGCCATCAGGGGATGAGGTAGCACAGGAGGTTGCAATCTGGGACAGGTCTGAGGTGAGGTTCTGGCAGCACCATTTCTGGAACTCCATTATACATGCACTTTCTGGTCATATTCTTTTTGATGTTATCAAGAGCTCTGACAAGGTGACTCAGCTGGAAGTGTGACAGACACCGGTTCATTTTGTGTAGGGATTGGTCTGAATATTAAAAGGGTCATCAGACTTATTATTACACAGTAAGCATTTTCATCCCTACTTATCTGGTGGACATAGTCAGGCTGTGTCTGCTAGAAAGGGACCATGACCCTTAAAAACAGTTGCTAAAATTTTTATTGGGCTGTATAATAATTGAGTTCTGAAAGTAAGCAACTCAACAATTAGGACATGGCTGAGTCCACAGGAACTACATTCACATGAGGTAGCTGCTTCTCCAGAGTGAGCTGGCTTGCTTTTGGGTGGATCTGCGGGATGGGGGATCCATGTGCAGCTTAGCTGAAGAACATGCTTTACCTTGGCAACTTCTATATTCGAAATTGTAGTAAACTAAAAATTATGTCCAAAGAGCTTTTTTTCAAATACTTCAATTTTTATATGAAGAGGAATACATCATCCAGTCTAATGGATGTATCTGTACAAGAGATTGATTTGAAAGAGCAAATTCCTGTACACTGTGCTTTGCTTCCTGTGGGGCTAAGTGAAAAGACTGGATTTTATTCAAAGTATTAAATACGGGGAAAATGCTCTCTAGGTACATGCCTGTTACTTTGCAGCTGCTAATTCAATCCATGAGATCAGACGCCAGCTATTCCCAAATTACTGACTTTTTATGTGTCCCTAATAATCACAGGGTTTTCAGTAGTTTCTATAATTAAAGCTAAATGATATAATAGAGAAATAAATGTCCATAGCATCGTGTTTCAATATTTTAAGATGTACTTGTCATTAGATGGTAGAGTGAATTAATGTACATAAGACAAGGTAGTGTGTGTGAAGAGAAAGTATTTTCAGCAGAATATTGATGGATTTTGAACTTTACTATAACTCCTTAAATTATATTGGAGTGAAGGTCTAATTTTCAAATGTATTACAGTACTTAAATATCAAATAATACAGAAAATAGCATTTTTTAGATGAGATGGTTCACCTTTACTCAAATATACATAATTTTCAACTAAATGCAAAACTCACTGATATATAAAATTTATAGAGAGAAAACATAGGAAAAAAGTAATGAAAAAGATTTTTCTATGTGAAGCACCAGTAAAGACTGAAATAAATGTCCTCTCTCTCTTTGTTCTTCAGCGCCTTGCTAAAGAAGCAGAGAAGTACCAAGCATCACATCAGTGGAGGGATGAGTTTGGGGTAAGCTTCAGTTTTTCTCCTTTTAACCTTCTTGGATTTTTCCTCTATGGAATGTTAACTGTAATCTTACAAATATGTTGTATATGTATCTCCTACAGAAGGGGTTACTGACTGTGACTAGGCATTTTATTTAATTCAGTAAACAGAATCTCAGTCAGGGTGTCTAGAGAATAAAGTGAACTTTTCCCTTCAGAAGCTCATAGGGAGCTTCACAGACCCAGGGATGTAGCTTTGAGTTGTACACAAGACATCTGTTTGTTTTGACAGACAAGGAATGATTGCAGAGAAGACATCTGAGTGATGGTTGCTATCAGTTAAAAGTGTGCTTATTCCAAACACTGAAACAGAATCATAGAAAAGATTTTTACAAGTTGTCTTTTTCTTACGTAAAGGGGGGAAAAAAAAAAGAAGACAGACAAGAAAAAAACTTAATACAGAAGGACTTGGTTATCTGCATGACTTGGGAGGCATAGACTTTTTTTTAGAATACCTTTCCATATTTTAAAAAGAATACTCTTCTATATTTTAAAAACTGTATCTCTTCTTTCAAAATTCTAGTACTGCTGGAAGAGGCCCTCGCCTGGTCAAACATTAAATTACCTTCTTTAGTCATTTCAGGCTTTACTAAAAAAAAAAAAGTGAAATTATTTTAAAATGTACAACATTGATTTTTTTAGTACCAATCTGGCCAAATTAATATTGTGCTGCATGATTATAAGCTTCTCAGCTTTAGGTTATAGTTCCAGGCTGAATGTCAAAGTTATTTATTATGCCTTTATTCCATATTCCTCCAGAAATAAAAACAGATTTTACATGATGCTGCTACAAACCTAGACTGTGTTGACTGTGTTTGCACATCCACAAGAATCACAGTGGCACACAGATAAATGATTTTCTAAGAATGTTGTCATGGTTTAACCCCAGCTGACATGTAAGCACTGCACAGGCACCTGCTCGGGATGGGGGAGACAATTGCAAGGGTAAAAATGAGAAAACTCATAGTTTGATATAAAGACAGTTTCATAAGTAAAACAAAAGTTGCATGCAGAAGCAAAGCATGACAAGGAATTGCTTCACCACGTCCCATGGACAGGTAAGTGTTTGTCCTTCCCCAGGAAAACAGGGCTCCTTTGCCCTTAATGATGACTTTTGAGGACAAACACCATCACTCCAAAAGTCCACCCCTTTCCTTCTTCCCCCAGCATTACAGGCTGAGCACAGTGCCATATGGTATGGAATATCCTTGGGTCAGTTGGGGTCAGCTGTGCACCCCCAGCCTCCTCACTGGTGGGGCAGTGTGAAAGGCAGAAAAGGCCTCAGCTGTGCAAAAGCACTGCTCAGCAATTAAAGAAACACACCAGAATTATCAACGCTGTTCCCAGCACAAATCCAAAATATAGCCCATGCTTGCTACAATGAAGAAAATTAATTCTAACCCAGTCAAAATCAGCACAAACGTTCCTTCCGATCCAGTGTTACTCAGGTACTTGGAGATCTGAAAACAGGCAAAAAAGTTCCTAAGGTCAGGCTGTGTAATTCAGATAGGAGGGACTGACTTCAGGAGTACAGAGAGCCTGGACACAGCCTGAATGCTTTTAAGTGTGCTCTCTGCACAGGCACAGCTTCTAATACACGGTGAAACACAGAATGCATATTCCATGGAGATACTATAACAAGAATGCTGCAGCGACCTTTTCTGCTAATCTGCCTCTCTTGTGACTAGAAGACAAAACCTGCAGGCTTGATGGACTCAGTGCAGAACTGTGTGAATACAGTCAGAATCTCTTTCTAATCATTTTGCTTCTGCAGTACATTCTGGCATCCTGTCAATATCACCTCAGCTTTTGTTTTTCTTTTTACTCTTTTTTTTCACAGTAGAAGTCAGTCATACCAAAGAGGCTTCAGGTTTTTTCTGAGTTCATTGCCAAGGAGACATCTCAAAATAATTTGGAAATGTGATTTTATATTAATATTGTGGTTCAGGCAAAGACTGTGGTCAGTATTGAAAAAAAAAAACGCTGTTGGATTTATAATAAAGTAACTGCAAACTGAGATTGTACTTTACTGTTTTGAATTTGGATCAGAACAGTGTGCACCATATAATAACCTTGACATTAGGTTATGCAATTAAATTTCAAATAAATGTATTAAGCCTCTTATAATTTAATTTGTTCCATTTTTACCAGAAGTAATCTTTCTTCTTTTCTGGCCTACTTTTTAGAAAATGCCTGCTCAAATTAGTTTGCACACAGATCTTTCTGATAAACTTAATTTTCACTGCAAGACTCATTCTCCTAATGTCTGTGATGGAAAATAGAAGACAGACTGTAAAACTTTCTGCAGTTGAGGGTTCTTAAAGTACTTCTGATAGCATTATGAATGGTCCGTATAATTCTGCATGATGCTAATTTCTCATCCAGGATTTGGTTTTGGGTGATGAAAGCCCTTCCAGTAGCATTGCACATGAGTCACTGTAGAATGAAACTCATGGGACAAGCTATTTCTGTTTCTAATGAGCTTGTGATCAGCCATGTCCTTGACAGTCAGATTGTAGCCAAATAATAGCCTGTGGAATTTTAAGGAGAAAATATCACAAGCATTCCTTCTGGGGAAGTGTATATGGGCTGAGTTGAGTGGAACATATGCAAAAAAGGAAGGGCAAAAGATGGCTGACTGTGAGACCAAAGTCTATACAGATCTACAAGGGATGTGTCAGTCAAAGGACCGACAGGGTGCCTGTTCTAACACCTTATTCTAAATATGAGTGGGTTTTGCACAGTACACAGCAAAAGATAAGTGCAACCATTAAAGATTTTATTTTCAGGTTAATGTCACAGTATAATAAAAATTCAGCATCTTAGATATGGTCTTTCGAAATAAGCTACTACAGGGAAAAAAACCAGATTTACTCCCACAGACTCTTTTATTTTTTTTTTTTTATTTCACTTAATAACCTAGTGTAAAGACTTTCCAAATTGTCTAAAGAACAAAATTTACTTGTCCTTTAGAAAAATAGTTAGGAGACTAAACTATTTACAGACATACAGATCCACATTTACTAAAATCCTATTTCTGCACTATTTCTAATTGAATGAGAGCATAATTTCTTCCAATATTTTAGGTAATATAGTATATTAAAATCCAACTACTTCAAGTAGACCAAACAATGAAAAACAAAACAAAAAACTTAAATTTTGAGTCTTTTTTAAATCATAGAATCACAGCATTGATAAGGGACCTTAAAGCTCATCTTGTTCTGACCCCCCCGCCATGGGCAGGGACACCTTCCACGAGACCAGATTGCTCAGAGCCTCATCCAACCTGACCTTTAACACAACCAAGAAACTTCTCCAGGAAACCTGTGGCAGTGCCTCACCACCTTCATAGAACAGAATTTCTTCCTAATGCCTAATCTAAACATACCTCCTTTCAGTTTCAGATAATCATAGATTATGCTGAGTTGGAAGGGTCCCATTAGGATCAAGTCCAACTCCTCGCCCTGCACAGGACAGCCTAAGAACCACACCCTGCGAGCATTGTCCAAGCACTTCTTGAACTCTGCCAGGCCTGGTTCTGTGACCGCTTCCCTAGGGAACCTATTCCAGTGCCCAACCACTCTCTGGGGGAAAAAACCTGTTCCTAATATCCCGCCTGAACCTCCCCCAACTCAGCTTCAGGCTGTTGCCTTGGGTCCTGTCACTGGGCACAAGAATGAAGAGATCAGTGCCTGCCCCTCTGCTGTCCCTCGTGAGGTTGGTGAAGACCACACTGAGGTGTCCCCTCAGTCTCTTTTTCTCCAGGCTCAACAAACCAAGTGGCCTCAGATGCTCCTCATAAGGATTCCCCTGGCCTTTCTTTGGACACTCTGCAATACCTCAGTGGCTTTTTTATATTGTGGTGCCCCAAACTGCCCCCAGCACTTGAGATAAAGCCACCCTAGTGCCCAGCTGGTGATGCTGGGCTTGATGCCCCCCAGGACAGGGTTGGTCCTCCTGGCTGCCAGGGCACTGCTGGCTCATGTTCAACTTTCCAGTGACCAGGACCCCCAGGTCCCTTTCTGCAGCTGCTCTGTAGCCTCTCATTCCCCAGTCTATAACACATCCCAGGTTGCACCATCCCAGGTGCAGAATCTGGTACTTGCCCTTGTTAAACTTGATCAGCTTGGTGGTTTCCCATGCCTGCAATGTGTCGAGGTGTCTCTGCAGGGCCTCTCTGCCTTTGAGGGAGTTGACAGCTCCTTCCCAGTTTAGTGTCATCAGCAAATATAGTATTCCTTCAAGTCCTGCGTCCAAGCCATTAATGAAGGTATTGAAGAGAAGCAGGCTGAGGATGGAGTCCCGTGGAACCCCACCAGTGACAGATCTCCAGCCTGATGTCCCCATTCACTGTAACATTTGTGCCTGACCTGTGAGCCCATTGGTCATCTACCATGTAACTCAGTTACATTTTGAAAATCTAAAATAAGTTAAGAGCATGCATCTTACATATTTAACATTAGTTTTAGCTAAGTGACAGAAAAAAATATCATGGATGAGATATAGGATATGGGATGGATATGGGTATTTTTCACTGATAATTAAATATCAACATAATTTTGGAAATTACTGATTAATTTACTAAAGGTAGAAAGTTATTCAAAGCAATATGAATTAAGAATAGTAATTAAGAATACCAAATGTCTTGTAAGGAAAAAAGGGGGAAAAAAGAAATATTGGATTGTAATATGTTATTTCCTGATGAAGCACAAAGTTGCAGTTTATTTGTATGGCCTGAAAATAATACTTACCTGTTAGAAAACTTTTAGGTCTTAAGAGAGTATTTGTGAAGTTTCTGAAGGCAAATCAAAAGTGCTCAGCTTCAGGCAAATAAAGAAATCCCATTCTCTGTTTCCTACTCCATTGGTATTGCCCAATTCCCCAGCTGCCTGTACAGCTGGAGGAATTAAGCCTGCTTGAACGTTTTAGATTAAAGCAGTTACAACTCAGAGGTACAAACCAATATATCTAAATGAAACAGCCTTGTCAGTTTGAAATTTCTTGTACATTATACATTGAATGGGGGGTCGTTTTGACACTTGTGATGGTCCAATTATTTTTCTGGCATAGAGACTCATGAAAAAAATGTATGCAAACTGAAAGAAGGAAGGGAGAATTCTGTATGAAGTAATTGCTGCTATTCCCCAAATAAATCTTCTACAATTACATTTGATACCACACTTGATTGCCTTGCAATGGTTGGTTAACTAAAGCAATTTTGTTGCCAGTTGGGTTGCTGTATTAATTGTACGTACATATGTATAAACATAAGGGATATCTCATTGGTATTTTAAAAGGGGAGTCTTTGTGGATGGCCTGTTAACATGCACTTATTTATACGGAGACTGAAACTCAGACTTTTAAGAATTAATTATCACATAAAAATGCCACATGAAAAATTCTTTCAATATGCTTTATCTTTTAACCAGTAGTGTCATTTCTGTGTAAATGATGTTTTTCTACATCTTGGTAATATTGAGACAGCATTTTCTCCAATGATAATATGTAGGCTTGTGTTCATGTACCACCAGGGCTTAAAAATAATGACAAAAGGTCACGGGAATATTACTTTGGAATTATGGTTTGTTTGTGTATATTTTTCTAGTAGAAATTTTGGCTGCATAAAACTGCAGTGAAAAGTTTCTCAGCAGAGAAATAGAAAATGAAAAGGGTAACTAAGATAAAACAGGTTTCCAATCACTAGACTTGATCCAAGCACTGACCTGCAAGAGCAGAGCAGTAGTGGGTGTCTCTGTTGTATCTTGCAGTTTGAAGATTATCAGAACTGTCTGTAATTTTTGTGGATGTTACAACAATGCTAAAAGACTGTATCTTTAAAGCCTCAGCTGGAAAACAAACAAACCAACCGACCATGAAACTTTCAGCTTTGGCATGGTTTCATTATAAAGAAGCAGTTTACTAAACATATTTGTCTCTTGAAAGAAGGAAAACTCTGTGAAGAAAACAAACTAGAATCCTTTTTCTCTCTTCTCTTCAGAGAGACAATATGGTTCTCTCACGGCTTGTACCTCTGATAATTCTCTTTTGTGCAAAGAGCATCTGTGAGAAATGATACAGTTGAGATTTGGCACCAGACCTGCAGTGCAGGGAACTGGTCCTCACAGGTGCAAAGTAAGTGTGGGATCCTTTCCAAGTAAGTCACATATACTTTATAATGTTGTGAATGTTATAATAACAATAAGCACAGGCAAAATGTCAAAGCTGTCTGTATCTTCACACAGTGATTTGATCCAAAACTCAGGAGTATAAATATTCTATTAATTTTGATGCATTTTGGATAATGCCTCACACTTCTAAAGCTTCTGTGACTTGAAAAAAACCCTTCCAAATTATCAATTTAAATTGACAGATTTAAATTGACAGATGGTCAAGGTTCTAGGGATGATAATATTTTATTCTCTGAAGGACTGTGTGCCACCTCTTCTGTGACCTGTAACCTTCATTTGTGTACAATTTAAATTAAATGTGCCGTATGTCACTGAAAGGAATGAAATACCATTTTTCTGCCAGTGATTGCACTTGGACATCTTTATACCCAGGGGATGAAGTTGTGTGTGTGTGCACTGGGAGTAATAAGAAGGTGAGGTAAAGAGGAAATTAGGATAAATCATATTTACTGAAATTGGGTGGGTTTAAGGGTTGTTCTGATGTTGATTTGATGTTTATCAAATCACTTATACCTTTTTGAAGGTTTTTTTCATGGAAGTTCACTGTGAATGCAGGAATAAGCATTTCTGCAGTTCTCTATAATGTTTGTCAAAGTGTGACAGGAGGCACAATGGTTACAGCCTTTGGAACACACTCACCTCAGCTTCCCAGGATCTCCATCATTAGGAAGGAGAGTTTCATCTTAGTGTAGAAATCCACTGTGAACATGTCCGTGCTGAAGCCTTTTAGGAGACATGGCATAAGCCTCACTAGATTAGTGCAGAATTTGGCTGGCATTCCCTCCAGGGAACAAGATCCCACTGTTTACCTGTCTGTCCCCAACATCCTGCACCCCAATGTTTGGATTTTTATTTCAGAAAGTCTCAATGTGCCTTCTGGTTTACAAATATCTAGCAGGCACTAGTTAGATAAAGGAAAAACATCTTAAAGGCAATTAAAAAAAAAAATCCAAGCAATTAGAAATCTTTTTAATAGTACTGTTGCTTGCTACTTTACCTGGAAGTTTATAACTTCCTTGACTCTCTCAGGTGAGTCTTTCAGTCTAGAAATCACTGATTTTCCTCCAATATATGGGCTGCCATAGGAGAACTCTTCCATGTTTGTTTATTTGTTTGTTTGTTTTTCCATTATATATCTGATATGATCCTGTATGAGAATTTTTTTCCCACAATTTAGGAATTTTAAACCGATTAGGAAGTTGATGAGGAAGACAGTGGTAGCAGTACAATCAGAACTAAGATTCTGTATATAGGCAGAGATTTTAAATGTGTAGCTATAGAGGAGCTGGCTTGAGGTGTTGGTTATTTACCATCTCTTAATATGCTTAGCTTCAGTAAAGAAGTGTAACTTTATAATATAAATCATTGCAAGGACCTCATCTGTGCAGTGAAGTGCTTCACTGGCTGGAAACTTGCCAAAAAAGCTTTTAGACTAAAGGAAAGAAACACCTTCAATCATTGTTGAGGGCTTTCAAGCATTCCATTTTATCTGAAAAATCAAATATGTTAAAGACATCTAATACACTTTTTACTTATTGACCAGACAACTAATTTAAAAAATATGCAGCTTCTGAAAGAGGTGGAGGGAAGGATCTAGGTAAGAAGGAAAGAAAGAAAGGTGTGATTTCTATTATTAAGCTGCCATATACATGCGTTATCACCTCCATTTTGAATGAGGCTTTAATATGCTTTCAGAACAAACACCTTATTAAAAGCAAGATATACTATTGTACTGAATTAATTACCTCCCTGTAGGTTCTTCAGTTTAAAACTGAGAAGTACAATATGCTAAGAAAAGCTTTTGCAGGCTGCTATTGTGCACATTTTCTAAGAGTTCATTGAATTTCTGGCACAGATGAAGCTGGTTTTTTGATGTTACCTTTCACCCTCAAATACAGTTGCTCATGTAAATCTGGGATAAGTAATTCATAGCACTGCTTTACTACCTTTGGTGAATCAGTAAAATCAATTAGAAATGGACTTCAAGGATGTTGTTTATTTTGTCTGGCTTTTTTGTCAAATATTTTCATTTCAAAACTAGTAATATATTTTTCTGTGATTTATCCTTGCCAGTATAACTAGGTTCTGATCTAGTTTTAGCAATTTCCCAGGAAAACTCATTTTCCTGTTGGTCGTCACATATTATTCTGACCCTTTTTACACTGAATTTAGGAAATGTGCCAATGTTTTGGAAAAAGGAGTATTAACCAAATTAACTTTGCTGTCACTATTTAGTAACTGGAAGAGAGAGGGGTTTTTTTGTTGGTTTTTTTAAAATTAAAACTAAAAGAACATGATATAATTGAATATGCAGAAAAAGTTAATCGATGATACAAGAGTCAAATACAGCTTTTCATAATGGAGGCAGACTTCTAAGTTTGAGAAATTCAGAAAATATTACAAAGGTTTGGTTCTTACTTCAGAGAAGGAATGCCACTCATTAGCAAACTTCAGAGAATTTTTTTTTTTCAAAGGAATTACACCCAAATATTTTTGAAATATTTCCTGCCAGAAAGAGCAAATACTGTGAATATAGAGATTATGGACTTCTACATGTATTGTTTCATATTAAAAATAGAGCTTTTCTGAATGTCTGAGATGAATGGATTGGATTTTTGGAGGTGAAGGTATTTGTGGGTTTCTTCACTCCATTTACTTCTATTTTTTTCACATAACAAAACCACAGGTGTCATGAAGGCCTGATATCTTACCTTCTTCTTTGGTCCCAGGATTCCTGTAAGATACTAGATGAAAATTCGGCTTATCGTTGTCAAAACTCATTACCTTTACAAAAGGACCTAACAGGGGAGTTGAAAAGTTTCCACATTTAAAAGTTTGTAGACCTCCATGCTCCCAAGAAGCCTTGTTGCTAGAAAAGAGGCTTGTGCAATAGATGAGAACAGAAAATGTTTGATATCTGCACTCTTTTGCTGTTGCAAGACCATAGAAATTTTAATAGGTGTTTCATTTTATATAGACATTCAAATGCTCTGGTAGTGCAAGATTATTATTAAGAGCTGTGTTTTGCTCAAGGGTTTTGGGAAGTCTTAGCTTTCCATCTCCTGGGTATAGTGTAATTCTCATTAGATTTCAAACAAAAGGTGAAATGTGTCTCTTTTATGTCCTGAAAATGATAACGTGTGATTGAAGTAGTGTCAGATATTTCTGTAGACTTGGCCACAAAGCAAGAGTTGTGCATAACACACAGCAGAGAAATTCTTCAAAATTAGCAACCTCCTAACATGTCCTAACATCATGCAAAGAAACGCTTAGAAATTCTACCTTGTTTGACCAGAAATGTGCTGTTAAGCACTTGCTTTCTTTTTTCCCAGTTAATTCTTGCTATCAGCTATGAGCAAATAAGAACTTTGTAAATAAATACACAAACAACTCTAGGTCTCAGAGAACCTTGAGTTCTGTAACTCTGGCAAGTCTTGAGAACTCTGGGCCAGCTCTATGACTGTGATTCACGAGTTTATAGAACACACTATCATTCTGTTTTAATTTTCCCATTCATTAGTCACAAATAATATTGCACTGAAATACTGTGAATTGTAACTTTCTTGAAAATGTGAGAATAAATATAAAAATGACCAGACCAGATCCTTGCTTTTAAAAATGGGTGAATAATCCCTGATGAATTTATTAATTCAGGTAGGATTGTCTTATTACTTTGGGCATTACCATTTCTCAGAAGGGTAACTTAAGTTTTGCATTTCTTAAGGGTTATACGAGTACAGTAAAACTAAGAACATCAGCTCAATTGATATTTTTCTGTGCTTGCACAAAATTCTGGTATTTTCATCTCATAAAACTTTTTGTGCTTTGTGAGGTTTTTTCCTACATAAGAATTTAAAGAAAACTTCCAGCAAAAGTTTTCTACCAGACTGAATGTTCTCCATATAGGCAAGTTTGATTTCATCTAATTTGCTATGGGCATCATAGTTTAAGTGACTTTTAGACTTAAAGTATTCTAAAATGCTCATAGAGGAAGTCTTGCCATAGCACTTCCCCACCTTTCAGATAGAACGTTTCAGTTTTATTTTACCAGTATTTGCAGATATTTTGTGGTAAAGCTGTGGTGCTGTGAAAAAGGGTGGTTTGTTTTTTTTCACTTTTGGTGAGAGATATCAGCAAAAAAAACCCCAAAAAGTGGATTAAGATTGATTTTTTTTAAAAAAACCCCACATTATTAATATATTTATTAATCCCAAGTGATGCTTACCATTTCTTCTGACAGTTGACTTATTTTCCATATTACATTGATCACACCAAATGGGAGATTTAATTCCAATTACTTCCAGTCTCTCTTGGTCTCTCACATTTTGGGTCTGCATTAATTACATTGAGGCATGTAAAAGTATGTGAGCATATAAATCTTGTTGAGATAATATTGGAGGCATGTAGAAGGGCAGGGTATTACCTCCTAGAGACCTGCCAGCTGAGTTGAGAATGGTTCCTGGTGCATGCTGTGCCACAGAATCTGGCTGGACATTGCTTGGGTGTCTTAGGGACAGCTGAAACAAGCACAACGTGGATGAAAGAAGAGTGTGTTCAGGATTGATCTGTGTTTTATTTTGAAATACGGACATCTTACTGTCTGTGAAGAACAAAGCATGCTCTGTCCTAAAAAGTCCTGTGGTTACACATCGGTGAGCATCCTGTGTCAAGAATAAGCACCAAGAGGAAATATTGTTCAAGAGAAAAGAAGTTTTATTTATAGCAATAGTATTTATAGATACACAGTAGTTACAGATAAATTAACCTTGAAAATTGGAGGAAAAATCCATCAGTTTAATAAATTCCTCAGGCATTCAACCAACAGCAGTAGGGAAAATGTCCCACTATTTCTGTGAAAATATTTACAATATTATGAACTATGCCATGATTGTGAACTATGAATGCTGTTTTTATGAAAAATAACTATGACATGGACAAGACAGGACTTCCTTTACAGATTGACATCAGTAGGTTTTACTGACATGAGAACAATTCACTGAAGTGGATACATCTACTAGTAAGAGTAGAGCAGTGAAAATCCATATATCTAATTGAACTTGTGTATGTTTGTCAAGAATAGGATGCACTTAATTCATTCATCTCCTCATGTCATCTCTATATTGATAAGAAAATATTAAGATAAATACAACTGAATTCATTGAATTCTTTTATCTCTGCATGAGCTCGCAATACTATATTTTCAAGAGCTTTAAATGTTTTAATATGAAACAGAACAAATAGTCTTTATTGCTTGAAGAAAATGAATTAAAGCTTACTGATTTCTGAGATATTACATATGATTTTCTGTATTGCTCAGTGTTCATAAACAACATTTAGGTGATATTTTGATAATCAGACAAATTTTAAGATTATGCTGGTCCTACTTAAATGGGTGGGAGTTATTTATATGCACATATCAATTGTATAAATTTTCCTCTGTGTTTATACTTATACATGTATTTTTATATGTATCTACATGCATATATGCTCAAAGAGATCATCTAATAGTGTTTATGTATTTAAGTCTATGAGCAGGAACACACTTTTAGCTGAGTCTCTTGTTTTGGAGGTCTACAAAGGACTAAAGTTGGTGGGTTCAGATACTTTGAGAACACAGTTCTCAAGTGGTTAAACTACTGTGTGCCCATACTTTAGAAATTTTACCTCTTTCATGTTTTAAACCCCAGGAATATTTCATACTCAGTGTGAACAGCGTCTTTGTGGCTTATTGCAGAGAAGAACTTGGGGTCAGTTTGAACAGTTGGGTAATGCTCACTCTGTGCAGGAGCCCATGGTTTACTTATGCCTGTGGTTTTCAGTTCATTGTGTCCAAATAACACACAGACTCTGCTGGTCTCACCACGATATCGGGGTTTAGCACAATGCTGATAAACTGTTGGATCATTGCACAAGTGTTTAGAGGTATTTGTAGTATATTACCTGCTGAATTAGTTTTGGAGGACTCTTCTAGGCAAAGAGTGGCTAATATAGGATGGTTCTTGTTATATAGTTTTCTGGAGCTGTAAGAGTTGTCAGCCCATCACGTTTGGTAAACTGCCTAAAGTGAAACCAAAAGAAAACAATCTCTGACAAGGAGGATTGGAAAGTTTATAACATAAACTGTGTAAAATGAAAAGGGTGGGGAGGGAGGGGAAAGAGGCCCAGTAAGTTTTGGCTGTTGTCAAAGAGGTCATTGATGGGAAAAATTTGGAATGACTGCTTTGCCGTGATAGTCTCCTGCTTTTTCCCCCAGTTTTCATTGCTTTGTCTTCTCTTGTTGTGAACATGGCATCATCCTTGACAAGACACTTCACCCTTTTTTGCAGCATTCCTTCTGCTTTCCTCTTCAGCCTAAGTTTCCCATCTTCCATTATCCCTTTTTAAACACTTGTAGTTTCTCCCTCTTGTGCTTTCTGCAATGTCAGTTCACGCTTCTGCAGTACTGTGTAATGGTGCTCTGGAGAGCTGAGCTGAAATAGTCTCAGGCAACACAGCATAAATTTCAGGGAACAAAACGATGCATTTCTTCAAACTAAAATCAGTTTAATGCATACTTTGCAATTTACTTCATACTCTCTTCATCACTGTGATCTTCCGGTGCTAAGCTCTTTTTTCAGTAGATTTCTTGGTTAGGTTTGCAGGAGCCTTTCTGTCTTTTTTAACAAATACCTGCCTTAATTTCATTTTTTTTTTACAAGACAGAGCTATTTTGCTTGTTCAAAATTTCTCACATTGGCTCTTTCTTCACATCTTCACGCTTCTGTGATATATCTGTCTGTCCACTCTGAATTTTAAAAGACATGAATTTCAAAGTGCTGATTTGTATAAGAATTTGAAAGTGAATAATACAGTGTAAAGGCCCAAACTTACGTGTTACCATGGATTCTGATGGGAATGCTAAAATGCTGTAAACTTCATTAAGTCTCTGCCTAGAATAAGGTTCATCTGTATAAAACTTAAAGTATTTTTTGAATTGTGTGTAGTTTTTGAATTGGAAGGATGTGCAAATCCATAACTAGATGATTCCTTCTCTGAGTTGTTAAAGTCCAGGACTGTTCCCAAGGAAGGATTGCTGTTCTCTCCATCCCACTGAAAACCAGCAGCCATCCGTCTGGCTTTCAAAGGTTTCTCTGTATTTCTTTGCAGTTTGTGGCATAAGCATCAAAGACCTGATGAGTGAAATACCCGCGTTGTGATCCACGTAAGGAAACAGAAACCCAGTTTCATTTAGTGCAGTTGTTACCATGGCGAATGAGAAACATAATAGCAAGATGTTGATACAACTCTAAAATCCTATTTCTCTTGTGCTTGACTTCCAGCATACCAGTGTAACATCAATAATTAAGAGGAAAAGTAATTTTGTTCTAATTATTTTCGATGCGAACATTTTGCTTGTAGTGATTACCTGGAAAAGTCTTCATCATTTTATATCACATAGTAAAAGGAATATTTTCCAGCTGCTGGCTTGTCTCATGCTACTGAAGGACTTCTGAAATAAGGTGTGCTCCTGAAGCTTTGCTTTATTTCAGTGATTGAGTGCAAGACATGCACAAAACAGCTGCCAAAGCTGAATAATTAAATTATGATTCCTTCTGTTCCTTATTAATTAGGTGAGCTGGGATAGTTCTTAGAGCCTTGTAACTGCTGTCCAGAGCTGCTTTCTTTTTAACACATCAGAAATAGAGAAAAATCATTTAAATTAAAGTCTTAAGAAAGATTTGTCTTTATAAGAGGCCCGTTAAAACAATTAACAGTCAATATGCCAGACATTTGTTACATGGGTAAGCCAAAGCAATCTGAAAAGAAAACATGGCCTGGCGTGTTTTGAACTTTATTACCTTTTGTAAAGGTACTTTTCACATTTAGGAGGAAATGGAGAGATTTGGTTGGGTTTTTTCCTAATTTTCATGTAAATTGTGTAAGATGAGTTATAGCAATTGTTTTGGGGATTTCTTTTGATATGTTATAATTCTCTGGGGTTTAAGGACACATTTTAGGTGACTGAATAAACTCAATGAAGAACTGATCTAGACAAGGAAAGAAATCAATTTTAAAAATATTAGAGATCACTAAACTGTATTGTAATACCCCCTAGAAATATCCTAAAATCTTATATTTTAGTTTTTACATGTGGATAAAAGAGTAAATAAAAAACAGTATAAGGCTCTTTGCTGCTGCAATTTAAGAAAAAATATACAAAATGTTGGCCTTTTTCCATTCCAGTCAGATTCTTAAAAGACGTTAATGTTATTTGGGTAGTTTTGCTTAGAATTTAGTTACAGTGACTTTATGTGATATATTTCTTGTGATACACTTTTTTTTTTCTTTTTCTTTTTTTTCTTTTTTTTTTTTTAAGATAAGCCTTGAAATATACATACTTCAGCCACTCTCATCCCTAAGAAGCTACCCTCTTGAGTTTTTACTCCACTGTAGTGTCATATGCCTAAAATTTTATTCCTTTTTGTAATAACTGATTACAGCATTGCTAAACATGGTCTTTTTTGTTGGCTGTAATGGACAGAACACAGAAGGAAGTTAACAAATGCACACACAATTTTTTGGGACAAATTGTACTAAATGTTTGCCTCTTGCTTTGTATAAAATAATTTTCTTGAAGGTTTTTGAAGATTTGTTGGAGTTGGAGAACTGGCATATTTTCTATATTTGGTTATGATAGTGCAAGGGGTTCATTACATCGCAGCAGCTACATAAGTATGATTTCAGAATGCCAATTTCCTGTGAATCCAAAGGAAACTTATGTCCAGATTGTTTAACTAGGCTCCTGCATTCTACTGGTCACAGTATTTACAGTCTAGGTAATATGCAATCAGTTTAGAATTTTTTTTAAATTTATTTTTTTATTTTATTTTTATTTTCTTTCATCAACTAAAGAAAGTAATGCTGAATAAATTATAATAAACATACTTTGCTGCTTTAATTAAACTGATCAGATAGTGTGATATAGAGGTTAATTAGCTGCTAACAAATTAATTTCTTTTTCCCACCTGGCAATCTGCGTTGTAATCACTTGCATCTTGCCTTATAAAAAGAAGCCATTCACCGTTGCTTATACTTCGAGGAAGTTATTGTGATGAGAAAATTAGCAGTTTCCTGGACCTTTGGGAAGAATTTATTTACCAAAATTAAAATGGATTTAAAATATTTTTGTTTCACAGGGTTATCTTTGTCTTCCTTACTTTTGGCTTAGAGGAGTGGAGGAAGAATAGAAAGGATGGTTATTTCTATCTCTTTACATATGTACCTGGTTCTTTTAAATTTGGTCACTCCAAGAGTCCCCTTATGATTTTCTTTACTGGTCATTTGTCACACACACAAGTACATAAAATTTTAGGTTTTACTGTGGATCAGAATATCATTCTTGAGGATTATTTTTCAGCTTGACTAGCTAAAATGACAGTCAGTCTATGATATAGGCCACTATACCAGAGAATAATATCAATGTGGTTTTGCATCTTTAAATTTTCAGTCACTAATTTTTCATTCCTCCCTGAAGTATTTGGCCTTTGATGCTTTGCAGGCAAAAAAATGCCTAATTGTTTGCCTCATTTGATTTGCTTAGTTTACCAGTTGCACTGAATAATGAAAGTAAATTTAAAAAGTGCCCAAAATTAAAAACAATTCGTAAAAAACAGACTATCCTTACCAGTAGGCAAATTGCCATAATTCCATTGTTATATTAACAGTTGTCTGCATGTCCAACAGAGATTGCTGTTTGACTGCAGGCCATTGAGCCAGAGGATGTCTTTATGCAGATGTTATTTGTGGAGTATGTTGTATTCTTTCAGAAGAACAGACAGCTCTGTAGATTTTGATTTGGATGTGTGTTTGTCTGACTTGTATTTCTCATCATCTTTTGGGCTCTATTGCATTTAACCTCATGCATCCAACTACTTTTGACATTTCATTCTACAGTCAAAGTGCAACTAGTACTTGAAATGTATTCTTAACTTTCTTCATGAAGTTAAGTATTGTACTGGCAGCTTGAGTAGTCCAATGGCAGTTTCTAACAGTTACTCTTACAGTGAAAAACACCTCAAAATTGTGGAATTTTTTTTTTTTTGACATGGAGAAGTTTTGCCTATATTTTACAATTTCTGTGATGAATTCTAGAGATCTGAAGACATTAGTACTCTTTCTAGTGTTTGTTACCCTTCTTTTTGAGGTTATGCAGGTAACCTTAATAGTCTTCACTACTTCCCTTTTTTCTAAGCAAATGTATAATGTAGCATAATATGGGCACTGAGGCAGAAGCTAAATAACAAAACCTATTTATTGTACCCTGTGAAAAATAGCAGGGTTTCCTCCTGAGATGTGAATGTGATATACAAAACTTCTTACTCAGCTTTACTAATTATAATTTGCACAAGGCAAATTAAATCAAGCGTGGTTAAATTCAGCACGTGATCAGATATTGCCACAGTGAGCAGAGGGACACGAGGAAAGGTGTCCCTGTAAGGTCAGGCCATTGAGAGGGGCAAGGAGTGGATGGGTGGCAGCACCACCTTTGCTCACAGAGTCCCTGTGCACAGAGTGAGCTGAGAGCTGCCCTGGTCACAGCGCTGGGGGTTGGCAGAGCCCAGCCTGGGGTACGTGGGATGTGAGATATTTATGGTGGAATCTCAGATATTTCCAAAGTTTTAGCTTCTTCCAAGTTTACACTTCAATTCACTCTTTCAAGGTGTCACTTTTTAACTCAGATGCCTAAAATTTGACCACCGCCAGCACTGCAATCTGTGGATCTAATCGCAGATCAAAATTCCTCAGAATCAATATCAAGGGCTTGAAGGTATATCTTTCCTGTAGTGTATTTTTATCTGGATTCTGTATGTGTGCATTACAATTACCTAATAAATTATCTTTTTATTTGAGGTTTGTATGTTTTAGTCCTGATGTTGAGCATGCAGATGTTTGATAAATGGCTCATTTTATTTATCTCTCTGATACATCTGTGAATTGTCAAGTGACCACCTCATGAAAACTGTCTGTAAATTTTGAAGGTTTCCGGATTGATAATTTCAGTTAAGGAATAACCTGTAAATGAATGCTGAAAAAGTTGATCTTTCTCACCATTTAAAAGAAAGAATATTCTATGACAAAGTGTGTGCAGCACCTTTAATGCTCCTTTATGTTATTTCCTGTTATCTTCACCTTCATCTTTTAATTTCAATTATTACTCTCAGTGGAATCTTGAGAAAAAGCCTTTACACAAATCTGATGAAAAAGACTTATCATAAACTATAATGAAGACCTGGAAGGTTTTAATTACTGTATGAAATTTAATATTCTGACAAAACAGTTATTTAATCAAATTATGTTTGGGGGGAAAATGTCTAACCCAAGTGACTCATTTGTCGATATTATGGGTCATATAGTGACATATTTCTTGATTGAATGTTATTTTGCTGTTTGCTTTTTTTATTTTAATAATTTGGTTTTTAATATATCTTGTTTCTATGTCCAGTTTTCATGTTTTAAATGTACTTTCTAACCAATTTCTTACAGCCCATGTTCAGGCACTGTAATTGCATGAATACACTGTAATTATAATTGCAACTGTTTTACTATATTGCCTGAAATTTTGTTCATGTTAAGGACGAGTGATAAATCAGTATTTTTACACATGGACACTGAAGGGAGAAAAAGGAGTTATTAGCTGCTAAGCCCCTTATTTTATATGTGTCATTTCACTTATATAAAATCACAAACCTGTAACAAAAGAGACGGTAGTAGTTGACACTCTTTCCTTTTTTTTTTTTTTCCTGTTTGCAGACTTTTCTTCCCTACCGCTATCCTCTTTAAAAATAGATGTAATTTTTCACATGTGGTAGGCCATATTTAGCTTTCTTTTCTGAGTAGTCTAATTGTGCCTTAAACTGCATGACTGACTGTATAATGGATTAAAATAAAACTGCCTGGATTATTTGTCACAGGATTTATTAGGATGGGTTTAAACCCTAATTACCCCAAAGGTATTAGAGTGAACTTTTTAAATACACTTCTTTATCCAAGGGGATACAAGGATTTTTTTTTTTTTTTTTTTTTTTTTTTTATTAAAGTGGATGTTTTGCTAACACTTAATTAAATGCTTTGTTAGCATTTGTAGGCATTTACCCTAATTCCCTCTGGTCTGCCTGAAGAGTGAAATGGACCAGTATTATTAATACTTTTATTTCTTCATGCTAAGCAAAAGGACACCCAGTTTTTCACTAATGTGAATGTCTTTTTCAAGTGTGTGGGATTAAAATGATTTAAAAATGTTCTCCAAATTTGTATCTATATTCTAAGAATTTATTTTTGAACTGAAGAGTCAAGATCAGACTTATACGTGCAGTACAGTTTGGTTTCTCCCCGATTTTGATTTCTTTCTCTACCTCTTACCTGTAAATCAAAAGAATCCTCACTACTTGCAGATTTACTGCAAGATAGAGCAGCTTTTTTTTTAGTAATCTTATTTTCTTGTAGGTCATTACAGAGTCTCATAAAGCTCTAGAATTCATTTCAGGCCAATCTCCCCTGTAGGCCTTACACCATTTTAGGCTGTATCACAGGATCTGGGTTCTGTAGGGTCTCTAGGAAGCCCACAGATAGACCTGAGGGTTTATGTAAATTTAACCACAGTTTCAGTGAAAGCAGAATTTGTGAATATACTGCATTGGATGTCTGTTGAAAAAGACTTCAAAAAAGAATCTTTGGACTAGCTGGTGGAGCATATATTGCATTAAAAGTTCTTGGAATTCTAGCATAAGGTTTAGAGAGGAGGTTTTCCTGCAGACACCATTACATGGCAGAGATGACCAGGAGCTTTCATTCTGGCACTTGGTAAAGGAGGATGCATATTTCTTACCAGCAAAATGACATAGATATACTATTACAATTTTTGCTATACGTAATTATCTGTAGTGTCCAATATGTCTTGGTGCAACGTAATCCCTTCTTGTTGTTCTTGAAAGAACTTGATTGAAAAGAGCATTATTTCCTGAGATCAAAAGCATACTACAGCTTCATTCCTGTAATCCTGAGAGTTTAGGCAACTATTGTTGCAAATTGACTGTGTCTGTAAACTTGCTCTGTAGAGAAGCAAAATATGAGTGTTAGTGTTGGTATGAGCTTGAATTTCATCTGCAGATATTCTGAAAGCTGATGTGTTCCCATGCTTTTCTTCTCTAGACACAGAGATTATAGACACCATTGACTTCGAATTTTGTGTGGTGAAATTTAATAACTTATTAATAGTACCCAATATGTAATGTTTGCCATTGGAATTGTTTTATACCCTGAGCTGAAAAACAGAGAACTATTGAAGTGAAAAGCAATGTAAAGACAGAGGAATAATCTCACTTCAGCAGATAATACTATCAATGCAAGTGTGGAAGAAAAATTAAGATTAGGATAGAAAAGAAAACAGTAAGAGTCAAAAATGAAACCTTTATGACCTGGTCCTTGATGTAATTTTTATATGACTTGCTTGATGTCTTTCTCAGATACTATTTTTTTTTGCTTTGAAAGGGGAATTAAAGAGGGTGAAAACCATAAAATCATATACTGATACTACACTACATTTTTTGCTTTATGCGTATGGTCTCCCAAAGTCCTTCTTTTATAAATTCAGCTTCAGGACTGCCTTACCAAATCCCTTCATTGGTGAACAGAAGTAACAGTGAGTCTTTACCCCTTCTCTCTCACAGTATTACTGGATAAAGAACAAAAATAAATATCTAGGATATTTACACTGTACCTTCGGTTTGGTGTCCAAGTTTGCAGAATTATTTGGTGGCAAAAGTATACAACAGTGGGAAGATTCAAATTCTTTGTGTCAAGAAGTTAATAAATAACTAAACTACTCACTTGAGAACCAGTAACAAAGCAATTTGTTCTTGTCAGCTAGAAGTGGTTAAATTATGAAAAATTGTCCTCTAAAGATCTGAGTGATCCATGAATCTAATTTGTGAACCATACAGCATTCAGTGTGTTGTAGCACTGGGTATCTCATATTTTCTATATTAAGAGTAGTGAGATATGTCCAATGTCAGTGTCAGTTTATGCATTATATAGGTAATACCTCCAGGCAGGGTAATGGACTACAAGATATGAATAACCTAACAAAAAATATCTAAGTCATTTGGGCAGGGAGTGTTTATTTTCAATAACTTTTAAATATATCTTGTTCCTGAAACATAATTCTAATAGGTGATTCAAAAAATACTGTTCAGTCCACTAGAGATACATAGTAAAGCTATGCCAGCTTTGAGAAAATTGAACAAATATATAAAAATATAAAATACAGGTAAAATAAAATTGTGAAAAGAGAGTCATTTTGCTTGTAGATAAACAGAATTGTGTCTGTTGTGATAGTGTTAAAAATGCTATACAACAATGATTCGGTAGCAGGATAAACGAGCAGTGGAGAGGGGCTCAGGAAATAAACTCATATCTACATGAGAATCAAAACAAAAGACGGTCTAATAGAAATTGTATTTTATGAAAATGTTTCTTTTTAAAAGGAAAGCAGTAAACAAAAACAATATAGCCAGTTAATTATGTCTGTATTGCTTTTCCTCCTCATTATTTCCTGAACTAAACCTTCTAGGGATTAGATTGCAAAGGAACTACTCTAATACAACCTGTGACATAGTGAACGAAATGTACAATTTAAAACTTTTTTAACTAAGCATATCCCCTCGTGATGAAAACACTTCCGTTAACATTTCTGGCGAGTACCACTCAGAGCTGGATCCTTTGCAGTTTCAAATGCTGCCTGTGAGGAATCAGAGGGGCTTTTGAACCCATCACATTATTTACAGAACATTTATTTTGTACATAGGTATTTACAAAGTGAAGAGGAATGAAAGGAAATAGAATCTTTGCCTCTTCTGACTTTCTCAGAGGCTTCCACAAGCATTATATAGTCTTTTCTAAACAACAATCAAGTGAATAAGCAATTAGCTTCGGCCTTTAATGATGAAAAGAATTTCCTCCTGTGTCTGTAATGCCTTGAGGCTTTGTTATCCAGATACAGATACACAGCCAACTGAGCTATGGATAGAAGAGTGTCTTGATGGAAAAGTGGAAAAGTTCATTTTGAGGGAAGCGAATGAGTTCAAGTTAATAGCATTTACCTCAAAATGACATTTAACTCATCTGTAATATATTTTATGTCTGACTCTCTAAAAGGTCAAAAAGGAGAATAAATGATGTCATTATTTATGGAGTGAGTAAAATGACAGTTTGTAAAGATGAACTGCATTACCTTGTAATACACGTATTACTTTTTTACTGAAAGTAAAAATTGTCATTGGCTTACCCACATAAAAAATGATCACTGAAAGTATTCTTTTCTGTTGGTATTTATAAAAGAAAACACTTTTTTGTGTTCAACTTTTTATTCAGATACATAAAAGGTATTGCCATAAACAGAACTGAAAAAATAAATTGAGATAATTTTTGGAGGTCAACAGCAATCATCTATTTTAAGCATTCTGCTGGATATGAAAAAATGTAACTTCTCCTTTTCTTTATTTATTCAAAATTAGTAAAGGTACTTAAAAATACTGTGTTCATACATGTCTCCATTTCATACAGAAATGCACATAAAATTGATTTTATTCAAAAAGCTTTGGGCACATTGCAGCAATTTATTTGGTGGAAAGCTACTCTAGTGAACCTAAATCTTCAAGGTTTTTAAATGGTTCAGTAATATTTAAACAGAAAAAAGCCCTGTATTCCATAGGACATATCCCAATTTTCAAAAAGCTATAGAAGTTAACACTGAATAGAATTTCTGACTGATTTTGGAATGGGAACAAGCAATCTTCTTCGCTTTGCTTGAATTACATGGTACAGTGTTTCCACAGAGCTGCCAGGATCTGCTGTACACTCCAACAGCCAGACTCTCCTGTGATGTAATTTCACAGATTTTATTTTCGCAGTGGGAGGTGAATAAAACAATAAACATGTGTACAGAAAACACTTACCCCACTTAGCCAAGCCCATGCCTCGCTGTATCTACGGCCTGCTGGATGCAATGGTGCATAAATCCCCTAACTGCACAGTGAAAGTCACATGTCTGTGAGAGAAACAGCTTATGGAAGCCTCTTATGAGCTCTGGAGTTTGGCCAATGTTATCTGTACTTTTCTAGCTGTGTTTTGAGTGACTTATGCAGCCTTCCACGGAAGAACCATTAAATGCTTGAAGTTAAGCACGAGCACGGGAAACTGTGCATGCAACAGAGAGCAAGAAAGATCAGAGTCTGTCATGTTTCAAAGAGAATACATAAAAAACTGGTGGTTTATTTCAAAATGCATCTTACAATAGTAGAGATTACCGCTACATAAATTTATTCTCTACTTTCAAACTAACAGAATTACTTTTCTTTCTCTTACAGAATAATGATATAATTTATTACAACGCAAAAGATGATCAGAATGATGTAAGTAATATGTTTCATTTAATTTCATTGCCTGTAATCTCAGGAAATTAGGGGATTGAAAATATTAATGAAACTCTAAGACTATCATTTAAAGATTTGGCAGAAGCAAAAAAGCAAGAAACTTAAAAATGTCTTCAAAAGTTTCCTCAAGAGCCAGACAATATTTTATGTTTTAATTCTCAAAGTCTGTCTCCTTTCACATAGTTTGAATTACTAGTCAGGCAGAAAATGTACTGGGAGAATTAAGATCCTGACAACAGTATAATTCACTTTTTGAAATGTAATAAAATCATAATTATAGGATTGGAGAATCAACATGATAAATGTAAATAATTCAGTTCTCTCTAAATGAAACATTTTCTGGCCTTATTTTCCAAGATCATATTATGTTGTTCTGTATTCTTTATAATAATTTTTTTACGTGAGAAGAAAGAAGATGTGCAATGTTACTGAATAATTATTTTCATTCACTTTGTGATCATTTATGTGACTGTAATAAGATTTGGGAAAATTGCAAATCCAATCACAAGATTTAGACTAAATGTACAATACTTCAATTCCCTGTTTACTAAAACTCCTACTTTAAAAGGTTTGAAATCCCCTAGCTGCCATTAACTGTTTAAAATCCTAATGTGTTCTGGAGACAATACAAGTTATCCTCACCTTCACTGGAGATAATACAACCGCTTGTCTTCATTAGAGACTTAATTTATAAAACCATAAAAAAATGTTGTAAGTGTATTAATCAGAATTGCCAGCATGCTTCAATTGCACTTTTTAATCAAGTATACTTTAGAGATTGATGGCATCACTATTGTAAGTGATGCTTCTGCTGTAAGGCAATTAACGAAGGTACATAGATCATGTCAAGCAGAACTATTTTACATGGTTATATAGAGTTATGAGTACTTGGTTTCAGATACCACGAACTACTGTCCTGAATTTTAAAGTTTGTATGATTTAAGTAAAATTCGTTAAAAGTAACCTAAATTTGAAATATATTATTCTGTTCTCATTAAATTCACTGGATGGGAGGTGCTAATCTTCTCTGGATACAGAATTGCAAAGATTAAATACTGGATGTTTAATCTAAATTACCAGACAGTAATGGTAGATTGTGGTGGGAAGTAACAACTGTGATGTATCTGTTATGATTAAGTAGTACTAGTAAAAGTCTTGAGATTACTGCTTCTACAACCAAAATCCAAATCTATTAGGCAAGGCAGGAAAGGAAATACTATTTGAGAGTTTAGTCTTTGTTTGGTTTTTTTTTTTTTATTTTCTTCAGGACATTCTTTTCCCTTCAAGAAAAACGTACACACACACACTAAAACAAACAAAGTTTGTTAGACCAGATATCCCGCTTTATTTGTTTCAGTTTTATTTCTCTTTATGTCTTTTTGAACAATTAGAATGAAGTTTATAATAACGTTTATTGCTGAGAAGTAATAAGGATACCACAGTCAGATAGTGATTTTTTTTTTTTTTTGGGAAGACCTTAATCTAGATCTCAACTGTGTATGAAAACACCACAGATTCTTCCCTCTTCCTGCCTGAAAAAATGCTTGAGATAGCTTTTTTCTCTTTTTAAATATTGAGAAATTTTATTAGAACCATCTCTGAAAGCACTGGTTGGTAAAACTGTGTTTGCAATCCATTCCTTTCTGTCTCTAAGAAGTCCGCATTTTGTTTTCCCTTTCTATGCTGTGAGCCTTCATTTATTCACAGGAAATGATATTATATTTACCTTTGAGTACAATCAAGAATAATTAGTAGCAGAAATTAATTTATTAAAATTATACATCTAAACTAATCACTGTGGGTATCTCTAGAGAGCTGTTCAGTTTGTTTTGCGGCAGATGTCTAAGGTCATCTGAACTGAAGCAGGTCTAGGTGTATGTTTCTCTGTGTTTCCCAGGGCCCTGTAACAGATCCTTTTAAATCTTAGCTTTTGGATGCTGAAGAATTAGAAGAAATTAATCTCACAGGTCTTGCCTGCCAGTTTTTATTTGTCTACACTTGTCTTTTGTGTACTATAGCCTTTTCAGAAGAGCAATCCTCTTAAATGCTGTGTATGTTTCTGGTGTATGTTTCTATTCTGCAGTACAGCTTCCTTTCCTTCTTCCCGCTTCCATAACACATTCAGGAGACCCTTCTCTCATTTTTCATCTGCTGTCTTGATGGGCCTTTCCAAATCTAATGACTGGGTTTGCTTGTACTTAAAAAATAAAAAAGCACGTGAAGGCCAATCATTCTTTGGCCTTTGGATTTCTCAGTTTCTCAGATAAAATGATCAATTTCTAACCCTGTAGTTCATCAATCAGTAACAGACCTTTTGTACTCTTTATTGCACAACAGCAATTACATTCTGCTTGCTTATTTCCCCCTCCCCCCCAGCACTCCATGTAATGTGTGAGCACTTGATGATAATTAATGAGCTTTATCCTCACAACAAGGTAGGAGGTATTATATTTCCATATTTTATATTTCATAGGAATGTAATGGCCAAACTTGTAATTTAGTATAGGTCTCTCAGGTTTCAATTCACTGTCCTTTTCCCAAGAACCCTTTCAGTTTGATATATTGCAGCCTGTTTGTGCCCTTTAATTTGCAGGTGTCAACAGCTTGTTGTATTTGGACAAATGCTGCAGTGCATTTTTTGGACAACTGAGTAGTCTCACATTAAGCTGCTCTTTCCCATTAGTTTTCATATTGCTTTGCCTGTTTTCTCATCTTGTCCTTTGTACCCCCACCTTATTTATAGAAATTTTGCTTCACTGCTCAATTCTTTACTCTTCTTTATTTTGGTCTCCATTTTATTTCCAGTGATTCCACATCTTGTTTATAGATTCTTCCTAAATCTATTTTTTTTCTGTTTCCTTGTATTCAAGTAATCCACAACTCAACTATGCACTGAATTACTGAATTACTCAATTGCTCAATTTTCATTTATCTTGAATTCATTCCTTAATGTTTCTCTCATCTCCTCTTTGCATCTCGCTCCTTTTCCAAATTTTTTTGTGTAATTTCTTGTCATGGTTTTATAAACTTTTTCCTGCACAAGCTACAACAACCTAAGGAAATGAAGATTGAAATTTTTCAATGATTCCATGGAAAGAACTAAGTATTACAAATAAAGAAATATATCTAACATGAAACCAGCCACACATCTTTGGAAGCTTGAGTTTCCCTGTAGTCCCTAAGCTTTAATTGGGAGCAGCCAGTTGTATCTCCTGGCAAGAGTTGTGTCCCTAGTTAGCACAAGTGATTTATTAGACATTGCCTTCATGCAGTCTCATACGGGCTTGCAGTCATGATTAACAGAGCTGTGCTCCTTGTGCAATTATTGATCACGTACTAAGTGATAGTAGCACTTTTTATTTTCTTTTACTGAACTAATATGAAGGCTGTAAAATTATGGGTCCCTTTGGGCAGTAAGTACCTGCAAAAAGTGTGAATTCAGAATGTGACTAGGAGTCAATGTGTGGGTTCCACTAGAGGCAAAAATCTGGAGCATGCCTATGGTTGATTTTAAAAGAAATATGGTTTTTATTACTTTATAATAAAGAAGGACGAAATCTTTCAAAACCAATAAGCTGTCTGTGCCATATGGTTTAGGAATTTTTCCTAATTCAGTGATGCCTTGTTATTTTGGAATAATTTGTCAAACATTAACTCTGCGTTTAAACTGCAACATAAATGCAGCTATCAAATTGGGTTTAATAAATACTGATGAAAAAATTATATCTACATCAAATTGAAGACTTGTAAAGATAAGAAAGGATAATTATTTTTGAAAGTAATTTTTTCAGAAAAATCTTGGTGCGTTTTAACCCTTTTGAAAAGAAAATAATTTCCACCCCTCAAACTTTTTTTTTTTTTTTTTTTTTAATTAATACGAAGATATGGTAGGGGGCCCTGGGAGGGCAGCCCCTGGCTTTTGGCTCTCATAGGCAATATGTTTCAGTTTCGCTTTCCAAGTTCCCGGTTCTGTCACGCCGCTGATCCCCGGCCCTAGCCACTCCTCCCCAGTTGTTCCATTGGCCCCTCGTACCCTGGCTCCTCCTGTGTCCCTGCCCCTGTCTGCCCAACAAAACCCTGGATTTCCGCAGCCTGCGGGTCCTTCCTTTCCCTTCCAGCATGTGTCGTATCCAAGGTTCGCCGGGGTGCCGGCGTCGACCTCTGCCAATAAAGCTGCTAGGAATTCTTGAAGGACCCCTCCCGGCTCCGTAGTGGGCTGCAGGAGTGAATGCGGTAGCCCCTGGAAGCCCCGATCGGAGCTCTGACCCCGCAGTGGGAGACGCTCCAGGGAGATGCTGCAGTGCGGGCTGCCCTGCCCCCGTGCCGCAGCAAGGTACGGATAACTTATTGGGCAGAAGTAAGCAGAGACCAGAAAGGCATCCTGAGAGGCATGCTGCTTTTAGGTGTGCTTCTTCCTAAGAAGAGACTTGGTAATTTAGAGGCATTGGCAGTGGCTTTGGAAGTTTATTGAGTCTCTGCTTATAGGCTTACACAAGTCTTGCCTTTTCTACTGCTTTTTGGCATCAAGGTTGCAAAATGTGCTTATATGTGCACTTATGATTAATTCAGTGAGGAGAAGTCTGTTAATGCATTGTCCCAGGTTTATTGTCAACCAAGTCTGAACCTACTTTAGATTTGATCAGAGAAAAGCTAGTTTGTTTTTTGTTTCCCTCCAGCCACAAGAATTAAGGAGTTTCCTGGCTTTTCTCCTTATAACCACTGAAAAATGGCCGAATCATTTAATTTATGCAAGTATGATATATTTTATAGCTGAACATCAGAAAATATAAGCTTCTTCTGTACGCCTGTGTGGCAGGAGCTGTGTGTTGGGTCAGGTAGAGCCCTTGAAGGGGAGATGGCATCTGAATGTGGTCAGTTTGGAGGAGGATCAGAAGTTGAGGAGGGGCAGATGGGCGACTCTCGTGATCAAGTCTCAAAGGTGACAGGTATAAAAGACTTGGAGACTGAAAGGTGATGCCAGATTTCTGCAAGTCCAGCAGCTGCCAGTTGCTGGATTGAAAAGTGAGACGGATTGTAATGACTGGCCCTGACACTACACAGAAAGCTGGGACAGGGACTGCTTTTGCATGTCATCGAACAGATAGAGATTTCCTCTGGCTTTTCAAGTTTTTTAAACCTGATTCTGATAAGACAGAACCTTTAGAAAGCTTCCTTTTGTCTGCATATGTAAGAGTAGTTCTCAGTGCTTTCACTGTGTCTGGATGCCAGCATGCAAATAACCAAACTATTACTATAACTACTAACTATTCAATATTTCATAGACAGTGAAGGATAGGTATTTCCAATAAGAAGTTTGTCTCAAATAATTTAGGATGAGCTTAAGTGCTAAGCTGTAGAGGATCTAGTCTCCTTTTGCAATAGGGCAGCCTAGGAAGAGTAACCAGCTAACTTCCTTAGCTCCCTAAGATCTCTTATTCCTTCCGCTTTCATTGTATGACAACCAGTATGGTTTGACATTACAGTCACAATTATGATGTGTTGTGGTTTTTTTTCATCTTCTCTTTGTACTTTACTGCTTCAATACTGAAGAAATTTTAAAATTACTCATAAGGAATTTGCTCCAGCTATTTTTATTTATGATGAGTAAATGGGCAAAGTCTATGTCGTAGAGTAGATAACTCCACAAAAACTGTGATTTGCACACCCCTACAAGAAAGTGCCAAGAAGTAGGTGTTGTACATGCAGCATATCTATTTAGAGCTTATTTTTATGATTGCGATCATTCATGTGTGTAAGTTGCAGCTATTTTCTGTGTCTGAATCTACCAAGGTTTTTAACCAGGCCAAGATATTCCGTATATCAGATTAAGTAATGTTTACATGTATCTACATACCTAGTTCTCATATTTTCTTCTTGTCACATCTCTTGGTGGTATGTGGTAGAATAAGGCATATGAAAATTTCACTGGAAAACATAATTTACCACTTGTTCCAGACTTTTTTTTTATGTTCTTGGAGAATGATGATACTAAAATGGGCTACTGACTAAATTTGTAAATAGATCGAAATATTAATTGGGTGGTGTTTGATGGAGATATTTTGAATTTGAACTTTACTCTTTGGAACTCTGATTCTTAGCAATATGGGACGGATTCTATTGTGTTGTTTGTTTTGGTTCCTCATTGTAATGAGTATTAGCTACACAGACAAATGCCTCATTCTAGTCTTTTTTTTTTTTTTTTAATGTATACAGACAGAGGATATGTTTTGACAGGGTAGTTTGCTCTTAGATTAACCTAGACCATAAGAGGAAAAGAAATTTGTGCTAGTATAAATTATATCTTTTATTATGAAAGACTGTCCGAGTAGGACTGTTGATGGACCTTAGAGAAGTTGCATTAGAACACTAATTTCTAATCTGTAGTAAATGTCATATTTTTCAACTATATTTTCATTTTTATTAAATATATATCTTAAAAATGAACCTATATCTTTTGATACAGGAATGTATTGCTTGGAATTAATACTTAAAGTCTATAATAAACCTAACATTTTATGAAATGAGGGCAGAAAATTTGATAGATTCACATAGATTCCCTAACTCATTCCATTTACAGAAAGAAATTCCTAGTTTTTGTACTTTGTACAAGCCTCTGTCCTGTGCTTCTCAAATATACAACATATTCATAAGTGTTCCTCTTATAACTTGCTGTCTTCTAGATAGCATAGAACATACTTTGGTACATATGTTGAAATAGTTTAATTTGAATTAACATGTTTTAAAATGAACTGCCATAAAAAGGTAGATCCATATTTTATCTTTTTTTTTAATGCATCAATTTGCTTGTACTGTTTGTTTCTTGTGCATTGCGGTGTATAATAAAAATAATATTTATGGCCAAAATACACGTCTTTCTGTAGTGAAGGTTCTGTTATTGAAGTGAATTCGGTTCCAAGACAACACACAGCATTGTATCTTTCATATATGGGAAGGAGTGAGTAAGCAGAAAAACCATATTTTTATGTTTTTATATTTCATCTGTTGTTTATCATTCTTTATATACAAGAGGCCAAACTAATTTTAGTAATTTCATGGTGTTTTGACCTCCAGATTTTTTGGAAAAATTTTTGTGTTCTTGCTGGACGCATTTCTCTCTCACATCAGGAATCCTGTGTTATCTGACAGAGTGACTTGGATGCCATTCTTTGGAAATCATTGGAACTGATAGTGAGGGCATGACTGACTTTGTCTGCTTTAGTACCAAGACTTTTTTGCATTGTTTAAAAGGGAATGTGTTCCTTTTACGAAGTATCACTGGAAAACTTGCCAGGTCTTTCCATTTCAAGGTCTTACAGGTAAGCTTCAATACAGCCCACAGGGAAAAAAAGGCATTCCTTTGAGCTTCCTATTGCAATTATAATGATCTATTGCCACAGGAAGCAGGAGTTCTTACTTTTTTTTTTTCTTTTTTTTTTTTTTCTAATATTATGATTTAAAAAGTAGGTGTCAGGTTTATATTCCTTTATTCAAATTTGTGCAAGCCTTCCCTTCTCCCAAATGAATATATGTTCAAGCTTGAAATGAAAAATACATGATAATGAAATAAATGACTGCCCCAAAGCTATCTCCTACCTGTGAAACAGAGTTATGAAATAATAATGGCAAGAGTGATAACTGTGGTTGCCAGTGTCCTAAAAAAGATGAGACTCTTCTTAATGCAGAGAATCCTACCTTGAAGGCAAATTTGCACAAAAGAGCAGTGCTTGAAGTCTCCCCATGGAGGCTGAGTTTATGCCACATCAGAGATCAGAATTCAGCCCTAAAGCTGGTGATTCATCAGTTTAATGGAAGATTTCTTGCTTCAGGATATTTCCTACTAATATCAAATGCATGAGTGGTAACAATTGCAGTGGATGCAGTGTAATTGTTTATTGGTAAATAAAAGCAGCTCCAAAAGCTGAACTTGTAATAGGAGGTTTAGAGCATTTAAATCAGTGATTTTTAGCGAGCAGTTCATTGCCCAATTACAAATTCCAGTGTTGGACGAGTGGTCTGATGTATTGCTTTGGAATATGTGGGTCACATTGAGACTTTTAAGTTATAAAAAACAAAACAAATGACTCAATCTGATGTTTTCATATGACTGATGGAAGGAGGCGGTAGGCTTTGAAAATTCCAAGTCAGATCAAGAATCCTGGAAAGGACCACTTGCAATATTTAAAGGGAGTTCTCTGTGTTGATGTGGTGTGTAGTGTATTATAGGTGATGAAATGCAGGTCCTGTTCCTGCCCTGCCCCTAACTGCAAATAGGAGCATCTCTGAATCAGCTGATGAAATCTGCAGTGGGCCAGGTTGCATTCCTTGGCCTTTCCACATAGCTATTCCCATTCTTTTTGGAGAAAAGGTGAAGAAGACAATCGTGTCTGTTATCATCAAAAGAGTTGAAATCTTCCTGAGTTTTTAGTGCTGATGTGTAAAACAGTGTGTTAAAGGTATTCTTTCAGCTCACTTTATGGTGTGTATTGAAAATATAATTTAATCCAGTGGAAAATCACATTGTACAAATATAAAAACTTTTGAACTCACACTTCAGCTGACCTTTTACATAAATATTTGAAGGCGATGAGCAAAGAGACGGGGACTCAAGGCATGAATGCAAGAAATCCATTTATTAATTGATCAGTCTCTTCTTATATCCCTTTTAGCATGAGTCTATTTTTAGCATAAGCTTAAACAATTATCATTTTCACAACCTTCTCTATGTTTCTTAACTCCCTTGTCTATGTTCCTAAGCACAGCCTAACATAATTGTTACAAGCTAAGCACTCCTTCTAAAATCCACTTCCACTTGCCAAGGCTATGCCCATGGTTTGCGGCCTAATAGCGTTGGCATATCTACTTCTGCCATGAGTTCTGCAGTGCTCCCAGCTTGGCTCTCTAGCTGTATAGATACAAATATTTTAATTTGCTGACTTTTTAAATACTCTTTTGAAATCTATGGGTTGACCTGTTCCTTTTGGTTGTACTTTCTTTTTCTTTGTGTGCTTGTTTCCTTTCTTCTGACATGCTTCTTTACTTGGGCAGATTATCCTTCTCAAACTTCCCTTAGTTCCTGAGAATGATATTCTTCTACATTATTGCATTGTTAGGGTTTCACCATACTAGCATTTTTAAAAGTTACACAAATATTCTTACACCGTGTTATGGAAATTTACTTAAATTATTATATGGTATTTAGTCTGCAGGGGAAGCGTGTGGTCCATAGGTCAGTGCATGGCTACAGCCTTTATCTACCTAGATACAGCTGTCATTTAATTAGTGAAAAACTGCATTAAATGTATGTGACCATGAATTAGTGTGTGATGTTCATATAGTGTTTCAAGCCCCATTAGTGGGGGAAAAAATAGATTAGGAAGCCTTCTGGAGGTCATGTAGTCCAACCTTCTTCTCAAAGCGGTTTGTATTGTTATTAATGTTATTATTGACACAGAAGATGGTACAAATTAATAAGAAGGAGCAATAACAAATTAGTATGCTGCAGGATGTACATAATCTAGTCCTAACCAGTATGAGAGTGCACTGTGAAACAGGATCAGTTGATGGCTTAGAAAAGCATGGCAAAGACAACTGCATCAGATGGAAAAAATCAAATTAATTAAATGTTCACATTCAGTTGGTATTATAACTAATTCCCAATGAAGCGTTAAGATGATTTAACTGTTCTTATTCTCCAGGGATATGTTCTTTAATCAGATGTAGGGATGGTAAAAGGTAGACAGGGTAATTTATTCCAATCAGAGAAGAACAGTTCCTAGTTTGAAATTTAATTGGATGATGTATGAAAAATCTAAATTCTCTAGAGTGCGTTTTGGTCTTGAAATTTAGATGACTAAGTGTTTTATGGGGCTTTTGTCAACAATGGATATTTTTATTTTATTTTATTACATATGTTTGAGTACTCTCATGGGATGTGAAAGATCAGCGAAGGAGGCTATAAAATTTAAAGGATTTTTTTGTTTGTTTGTTTAATAATTAACTGGATTTTTTCTGAACTCTGAGTAGCATTTCAATTAGTTAAAGCGAGATTTGCTTTTCTTCTAATATGACCCTGTATTCCCACTGTTGTCTAATATTATCTTATTTAGTCAAGCCACTAGTTATAGTCAGTGCTGAAGCGGGGGTCCTGTGCAACACCTGATAATTTAAGGACAGACAGGAAAATCACTCTTAGTGAACACCTTGGTCATAAACCCCTGAGTTTTCCCAGACCATAACCCCATTTAGAAGAGGACTGGGGTAGGACATTCATATGTCACATTACACTTCATGACTCCTGATCTTATGACCAGGATATATAACCCAGGAGGGATATGGAGATGTCACCTGAACCTTCAGGAATGGAAGGGATGGAATTAGGGACCACTGGCACTAGTCAGACATATACATGTCTGTGGGACCAGGTGAAATGGATCCAGGGGTGCTGATGTCATTATGAGCCAGCTCTCCATCGTCCCTGAAACACTGTGGGGATTGGAGAGGTGTTTGATGACCTAGGGGTGGGGAAGTCACATTTATCTTTAGGAAGATAAATGAGTCTTATAATTCTTGTGTGCTTAAATATTTAAATACACAGTTCATTTTACTTGTCATTGTAGTTCAAGAGAAAATAGGACAGGACAGAAATGAATTTTTGCATACTGATATTACCACAGCATTCTGCAGATTTGTAGTGAAGGTCAGATACAATCTTTAATAATCGGGAAAAAAAAAAAAACAAAGCCACTAATTCCTTTACTACTATCTTTTAATCTTAAGGGGTTTTCTTAGCTTATTGAAAAATGGTACCTTAAGAATATTCCTTTCTGTCAGAAATTAAGAAAAGTATAGAAACATATAATTACCTCAATTATGATATTTAAGGCACCCTCACAGATGTGATGTCAACATTTTCACACAGAAGAGGACTTCCAGAAACTTGGATTTCTGTTTTGAATATCATTCCACCTGAAGAAATGGGAAAATCTTGATGTTTTCATCTGTTTCTCTAGAACATAATTCACTGAAATGCTACAATATTTTCACAGGTTCATAGAATAGTTTTGATTGGAAGGAACTTCTAAAGTTCATCTACTCCAAGCCCATGCAATAAGCAGGGATGTCTTCAGCTAGATCAGGTTGCTCAGAGCCCAGAACAATCTGACCTTGAATGTTTCCAGAGATGGAGGCATCTACCACTTCTCTAGGAAATCTCTCCCAGTGTTTCACTATCCTCATCTCTAAATACTTCTTCCTTATATCTAGCCTGAATCTGCCCTCTTTTAGTTGTAAACCATTACCCTTTGTCTTTTCTCAAGAGGCCCTGCTACAAAAGTCTGTCCCCAGATTTCCAGGTTTTTACATTTGATAAATTAATTACATCAAGGATTCATTCATTCATGAAACCAAAGTCATGATGCATTCAATTGTGTGAATAAGTCAAAATACAAATAAAAAGAAAACACCGTTATGTTTGACATATATAATAATTTTGTGCATATCTAAAAGTTCTCATCAGAAGCTGTGAACCATAAAGGTCAGATAAATGAATCCATAACCTGCCCACATGGTTTTGCACCATCCATAAAATATCATATAGTCTTGTATACAGTAGACAGGGACAAGCCTGTAAGTATCTGTATAGACATTATCATAGCCAAAAGATAGCTGCATTTATAAAAATAGCCTAACAGGCAATCAAATACTTTTAAATTATTTTAATTCTCTATTTGGTACATACTGACATTACTCACTTGGCAGAACACTGAAAATAAAATTACTCCTATAGGAGAATTTTTTTTTTTTTTAAAAATATCAGTACTCAATCCAGAGTTCCATTTGTTTTCATTGACTTACAGTAATCAATTGATGCATTAGAAGCATATGGAAACATTAAAAGCACTGTAAGCAACTCTTATCTGTATTAAATATAATGGCCCTTGAGAATGCCACACTGACAGATGCAAATATAAACTATTTCCTTAGTAAATTCCCTCCTAGTTCCCTTTCTGAAGCTACCCAGACCCTACTTATATTTTTTAAAATACATTTATATTTGCTTATGGTTTTATAGGTGAATATGCATATGTATGTATTCCTATGTTTAACACCTCCCTGTTGTATAACAGAAAAATTAGAATATTTTGGTTCTGAGCCAACTGTTTTCTTCTTTTATTTGTAACTCTTCTAATTATTTTGTCACTTAGAGTAGCAGAAGGATGTCACTTAAAATCATCACGTTGCAAAGTGAAGACTTCAGTCCCCCACGGACACAGAGTGAAAAGAAGATAAACTCTTCTCAGTTCTGTCACAACCACCTGAATGCACTTGGAAAGTCACAGCTAGTGAAAAGGAAGTAAAAAATGTTATCACAAGGCAATGCACTCGTTGCATTATCTAAAATGCAGTAAAAATGCTGTGGCTATTAGAAGTGCGTTCTAACTGCTCTTCAAAATTAACTCCTCATCCTTAGAAGAGCTGTTCCCAGCCCTTGCTTGCTGTAGGCATTTGCTGAGCTGTGTGCTTCAAGCAACATCTCATCTTACTCTGCGTTAAGTCTAACTTTTTAATGGGGCCACAAGCATTTTCAGAGGGGTTGTGTGTGTAATTCTACTGAATTATTTTCCCCAGGAGGAAAAAACCCAATAAAAGAGCAAAACTGACTATAACAAAAAAAGAAAAAAAGAGTACAGAACTGCGCATAGGAGAAATTCTGTGCTTATTTTGTATGTGACAGTGTCCATTTGTACAGAGTAGATCTGTGAGGGAATTAAAAGAAGTGAGCCCCAATCGTTTAAAAATTTACATTTAGAAGTTTCAGCAGATACTCATAAATAAAAACCAGGCTGAAACCTGGGATGAAAATATAAAACTTTTGAAATTCTGCAAGGTAAGACAGGAAGGAGTAACAGAGAAAGAATTTTGATGTCCCTAACTAATAACCACAGCATTTATAATTCCATCTCTACATTTATTCTCTAAAATGGTGTTGGTAGGGCCAGCGAGGTTTTATGCAGAACACAGCCCCTGGATATGAAGGCAATGGAAAATACTAGCAACCAGTTGCCGTCTGTTTTACCTAAACATGAAAGCAGGCAGGTGTCATTGTTTCTGGCTGGATATCAGTTCAAGAATTGAAAGAAATCTACTTTTATTATTTCATCATGATGCTAAATCTGTTACAATGCTTTGAGCAACTTCTACATTGTTCCTGAAAAGAGTCTCTTTTCAGAAAACAATTGAAGAGTGCTTCACTTTGGTTTTTGGTGTTTCAGAGATGACTTTTTTTTTTAAAAAATAGTATCAGCTTTCTAGTTTCAACATCTGCAAAAATAAGTTTTATACTAATGGAAAAACCTTATCATTTCCACAATAACCAGTATTTTTCAACTAAACGAAAATATATTAGTAGAGATAGAAAATCCACTCATCTTACAGCTGCGATGATGGAAAATAACAAAATGGTGTGGAAAGGAATCAGGATAAGTTTAGCTGGAGTGAAATAGGCAGCTAAACTGTGTCACAATTTCTTGAAATGATGTTTTGTTTTAATGAATGTTTTCTTTTCTAGACACATCTTTCAGTAATACTTCTTTGCATAAAGCTTCCAGTTACCTCATATAAATACATTAATTTATGGTCAGAAAGCCCTCTAGAGAGAAGTTGTCTTATTTCTGCTGTGTATTTGGCTTATTAAAAAGAGATGCAGAAGGTACCCTCCAGTTTATTGTAGATCGTGCCAAATCATTTAGAGATAATCACAAAGAATAGCAGCAAAAAAATGGTGAACGGTAGACACATGAAGAAACCCCAACATTATTTATTAACCAAAAAAAAAAAAAAAGCCTTTAAATGGCACAAATATGAACTGAAAAGAGAAATTTTATCTACCTCTCAAGGGAGGAAGAAATTGGTCTGGAAATTCATTGCAGTGAAATGAGTGAGTTATTTTACTGACTGTCAGTGGTAGGTAACAATGTAATGCAATAAGTGAAGGCCAGGTTTGAATAGATAGAAAATTAATTTTCAGCCACTATCTCCTGTGGGATTTTTCTGTGCCAGTATTGATTGCATTTCAGCTCCTGACTTGAGAGAGAAATTCGTTGGAGTTGGATTTTAATTATATCCACACACTGGATCACTTTCCATCAAAATATGTATTTTGCTACTTTTCTGAAAAGAAAGTTTAACTGGGTATAAAACTGTACCAACTGACATCACAATCTGTCAAGCTTTTCATAGAAATGCCAGATTAAAATAATTAATGGCATCGAGGTTTTCCTTTTTAATCATTCATTTTTCCCCTTTTTTTTTTTTAAACTTGAAATTAATAAATTTGCAAATGAAAACCAAATAGACTTATTTTCTGTACAAGGATCCACTATAAATCTGGATGTGTACAAGTATTCGTTGGTCTTGCTGGTCAGGAGGTAGTGGCCCAAGTGAATTAAGCACTATTTTGCCAATAATGGTTCTGATACTTACCTGTTGTGTACAGATTCAGGTCAGACACCTTTGGATTTATAGAACAAATTGTTCCTGTGTGAGGGTAACTTAGATATTTTTAAAGGAATTTGCCATGTGTTATCTTTGGGTTTTGGGCACACTGATGTGCTGTTTCAGTATCAGAGCTATACATCACAAAATATTCCCAGGAAAGCCAACAAGAGCAGTGTGAAAGCATCTACATTACTTTATGTAGTTTTAGATCCACTGCCCTGCATTAATAAAGTTGAGAAGAGTTTTTACATTAATGTTTTTTGTTGGGTATCGTGGAATATTGGTAGGAATAACAGATTCAGTCTCAGGCTTTTTCAGGGGGACCTGTGTGTGTGTGCTATTAGAAATGTGAGGAATAGATTTTATGTTGAAGTTTTAAGGCATTCAGGTATTAATTAATTAAATGTTTATGATTTCAGGAGAGTTTAATCAGATTTTGGCAGTAGCCATGAATCTTCTTTCATAGCATATGAGTGAATGGAAAATGAAAGGTTTTATTTATTAATTGGAGTGAAATTGTAATATCAAGCAGAAGAAACAGGATCACTTTATGTTGTGATGCTTCAGGAATTTCAAGCAAAAATCTAAATATATTGTAATATGAAAATTTCTGTGCAAGATCTGCTAGGATGGACTGTATGGAACGTTGTGTGATTCTTGGGATTGTTTTTTATAGGACTAGAAGTTGAACTTTGATGAACTTTAACTAGTATGTCCCTTCCAACTTGAGATATTCTATGATTCTATGTTCACACCCTTTCTCTTTTACCATAGCCATTCCCTCCCACATATTTCTTGTGGAAATTTAGTTGAAAGAAATCTTTTGACATTCACTCATTCTGGTATTTTAGTGTGGTGATGCGGCCTGATGATCCCAAATTCTTTGCTGAAGTGTACTGTGAAAGCATTGAGGGCTTGTAGTCATTGCTACTAATTTCAGAAATAAGAGTGTTAGAATTTCTCTTTTTTTGATCAAATGACTTTCCAACAGAAGGGAGATTTTGCCACATGAGTGATTGATTGTTGGGATTGCATTTGCGTAGTTAGACAAACTCATTACTTTGAGCAACATGAAGCTAAAAGATAACTGGTGAAAAGAGCTCCAGAATTTGCATAAAGTTTAACAGTTCAGTTTTGGGGATGAAAAAAAATCCTGTGGAATAATATAGAAGCAAAAAAAAACCTCCAAGCAAATACAACAAAAAAAATATGAAAAATTGATCCAAGTTATGAAGCTGTCATAATGCTGTGTCATTTTAAATCATACAATGCATACATAAACTGTTACTGATCCTGGCTCTAGTCTGCATTCTTCAAAGTTGCAATGGTTGGGGGGGTTGACCTTGTCTGGCTGCCAGGTGCCCACAAAGTTGTCTATCGCATTCCCCTCTATCTCCACCCACCTCCAGCAGTGGAGGGGTGAGAAAATAAGACCATAAAAGACACAGGGACTGAGATAAAGACAGTTTAATAAAGAAAAGCAAAGTCCAAACATTGAAGCAATTGAAATCAGAAAGATTTATTCTTTCCTTTCCATCACCAGGCAATGTGCAAACACTTTCTGGGAAGTAGGATCTTAGGGCACACAGTGGTTGCTCCACAAATACTCACCTTAATGGCGAATGCCCCCTTTCTCCTAATTTCTCTGAGCTTGTAATACTGAGCAGAAGGAACATCATTAGTAAGGAATATCTCTTTGATCATCTTGGGTCAGCTGGCCCCTCCCAAACTCTTGCCCATTCCCAGAATGGG
>WEKY01063543.1:7358-176666 GCA_013390045.1 Picathartes gymnocephalus
GAAAAAAGAGAGAATTTTGTGCCTCTTTTTCGTTCCCTGGGACCAATTAAGAGTATTCTGTCATTATTGTTGTCAGCACTAGGAAGAGTTTACGAATGATAATCAATTCACTGACACATCCTAATATTGATAGTCAGAGGCCTGCACTGAGAACAGACCCACATTGTTTTGGTTTTTAACATAAGGGTTTTTTTCTGAAACTTTCTTTTCTGAGCAAGTATTTAAATTCATCCAAATCTGAAGAAAGAGAATGTGCTGTGGGCAAAAAGGAGAATTTCTGTGTACTAGATCCATAATGTGCTACAGAACTGTCTGGGAAAATAAAGAATAATTTTTTTTTGCCTTGAAAAGTGTTGTTGAAATACTGCATGTTCTTTCATTCTCCCCTCTCTTTCCTTTTCTTGTCCTTGCCCTCCACTCCCGTGGGTGGTCCAGCTCTGAGTGTCGCCAGTGAGGTGAGAGGTGCCAGGGCAGGCACAAAGACATCCTTGCCAAACCAAACTTTTCCTGGCTTGTGACATGCAGACACCAAAATCAAGGAAACTTCAAGTATTCACTAAAGGGTGCTGAGTTTACCTGGAATTTCCAACCTCCCCCCACCAAGAGTGCTGCTACTGCTATAAAGGCAAGTGAGATTCACTTGTCCCACAAAAGTTCATATATTGGTCCAACCAGGAGTTTCTGATCAGAGCAACTCAGTTTCAAAGAAAAGTTTCTTCACCCAGAAAATTCTACCAGAAATATTACACAATGCTGTAATTCCATGATCCAATGAATTAAGGAAAAAGTAGTTCTACAAGTACTGAAAGGTTTTACTCTCAGGTGGAGTACAAGGGTACTTACCAGATCTCAGAGGTCTAGTACTTTTACTGTTAGTTTCCAATTAACTAATTAACATCAGTTTCTATGAAAAGCATGCCTCCTAAATCCCTCCATGAAATCAGAAGTATAACATATCAGCAATCAAAAGCTGAAATTCGTATCTGTTCTGTTTCCTGGGTCTGGAGGAAACTGCAACGTGTATGAAAATATGGAAAGGGTTATTTGAATATTCTTAGTGATAAGTGTTTGTGAAAACACCTGGGATTTGGGTAACCCCTGAAAGATCTAAAAGAACATATGGACTGTGATAGAAGGGAATTCAAAGCCCCATGTTTGGAAACAGGTTTTTATGTACCCAAACATTCTTGTAGAGAAAATCAGAATGTGTTTGAATGTCCCAGAGCTGCAAGGTGCACAGACTAGAAAGGCAGTCCTTCGACAGGCAAAAATCTGCTCATACATGACAGAAATTAATCCTTCATCTTGATTAAAGGAAAGACTAAAATTTTTCCACAGATTTCACCAGACCCGTGACCTACGTGCAGCTCATCACTGTTCAGAGTGACTTACTGTTCCAGCTGTTTTAGGGTGCATTTCTGTGCTGCTGTGAATACCTGCACGCTGATGCAGGGAACCACGTGTGGCACAGCAGACACGGGTTGTGACACACGGCCAAAATCTCTCTGCAACTGTGGTCATTCCCCTGGAACTTCTCAGGCTCTGCATCCAGGGCCAAGCCACTCAAATCAGGACTCATCAGTCAGTGGCTCTCCCTTAGTTACAAATGCTCTAAAGGCACCCAGTGACCTAGTTTAAACTTAAACCTCATATTTCACATAGCTCTAATATAAAGTGAACTTTTATACATCCCCAAGTGAGACGTGGCTGAGACAGCTTTCTGGGCAAAGAAGGACAAAAATAGAAAAGCCTCATTATGTGCCTAACAACAAGGTAGAAAATGTGCAGATGAAGTTTATGCCTGGTGGGAAAAGAGAAGGAAGAAGGGGGTGGGTAGACCGAAGGTAGTTTGAAGGCTGTGACACCAGAGTAAATATAAAATATTTATTTATCAGTGTCTGCAATTCATTGGGAGATTTGAGGGACTGGGAAAGGAATGGCAGAGATGTTTTATTTTAAATACAAACTGGATTGGGTGACTGTCGTTTTAAGATTGGGAGCAAGGCAGACAGGTCTGCAGTAGCTTGGGAGAGGCAAGTGTTTCAGGCAATTGGTGATTAATTGTACTCTGCTATGCCACATCTCTTTCTATTAAACCTTAGATGGCCAAATCTGTTTCCTAATTGTTTTTGTGTTTCTCAGTCTTCTCTTGTCTTGCATAGGAGTAGGCAATTTCTGTGCCATCAATATCTCATTAAGGTGCCTTGGATCTGAAATGCCTTGTTTTGTGTTTAATTTTGTTTTCCAAGCTTTTTGCTACGTTTTATGACATGGCATTTTTTTGTTTGCTCGTTGCGGTCCATTTATTCTCTGGCATTCCCTTTCCCCAGGTTATAGCTTTGTTTGTTTCTCTGCCTGTTGGCATTCGAGGTGTATGTAAATTATTGTTGCATGCTTCACCATCACCACCTATTGCTCTTCATTTCCCCTAATGACAGTCCCATCTGAATGCTGGTGCCTGCTCAGGTTGTACATGTGTAGAAAATAACTTTAACTCATCTGTGAGGTCTTTTTTTATTTTTCTTAATTTTTTTTTCACCCTCTTCCTTGTTGCTGTTTGCCTCAGACTTGTATTCATGAGGTGAGGAATAGAGCTGCACGCTTTCTGCCTAGGGCAAAATCCTGCTGCCACTCATGCAAGTAGCAGCTTAGAGGAAAAAGGAAGGGCATTCACACAAATAGCTAATCAAAGGGTTTTTAATGATACTCATTAGGAAAGAAATTCATTAACAAGCCAGCACAGAACATTCCCTGAAGGGAGAGTGATGTTATTGGTCACATCAAAGTCCCCACCTGACTAACACCTTTATTGCTGTTCATAGTAAGGCCAAGTTAGCAGCAAAATCAGTCGCATTCAGTTTCTGCCAAGCAAAAAGTCATCAAAGCATGGTCATGGAAACTGGATCAAGTCTGGTTTACTAATAAAAATGGCTTTTCAACTTTTCACAGCGATGTATAGTTTAGCACCCACCACTGATTCTTTTGAATTCATACAATTTTGCATTCCTACCCTTCATTCTTTCCCCTGCTCTTTCTCTCTCTTTCATTTGGGTACCTCTGGCCATGTCCACAGTGGTGCCTACGGCAGTGGTGCAGTCCTGCAGCACCACAAACCTCAGCTGGATGGATGCCAGTGCCCCTTTTCCAACAGAAGTCTGCAGAAGGCAACCTCATGGCAAGGTTCAGCGGGGAGTCCCGCTGAACTGTGGGCAGATCCTGCACTCAGACCAAGCACCAGTGCAGCCCTGCCAGAGCTTCCTCCGCTGCTCAGGATGGATGCAACCTCTGAGCATCAGGGCTATTTCCAATCAGCAGGTGTAAAACTGCCTTTTTTTTAATACTCACACCATTACTTACCTATAAAAGGGACTCTATTTTTCTGCCAACTCATTCCTAGAGATTAGTATCGGTATCTTGGGATGCTCATTTGCTCTGTAAAAATTAGGTTTTTAAATAGACTGGAGCAGAAATCTCACTTTTATTGCGCTGCCCTGATACAGTAGAGCTCACTTATTAGAACAAATTGTAGCAAGCAGCTTCCTGGTTGTTATACCCACATAATTACTACGGGCTGCGACATGAAACCCTGCTTCACTCTTATGCTTAGAGGCAAGATCTCCATTTTGCAAGGACAGAGCAAGTTCTATTATGCATTTTACAGCCAAAGGAGGTCAATTAACTTTAATTGGTACTAATTAGCACTTGCTCAAGCTGTTATATTCTTTACCTGCATCTGAGTGGCTCTCCAAGTGCTGCACAATGGATTCCTGCTTTTGAACACAAAGGAGAATTACTAATGGCATCCTTGAAGGCAAAAGATGCACTGATCAGCATGAATGGGGAACAAATATCAGCACAAACAGTAGCAGGCCTTTTTGGGAAAAAAACCCCACAAACATTTTGTGCCCATCTGGCTTTGATCAATTGAACTGAATGCAACTGTGCACCTTGTTGCTTAAAGTTAGAACAATGTAAGTACACAAATGTCATTATTCTCTACCATAACTTCTCTACAGATAAGTACTGGAAAACGCAGGAAATAGGGGGGAGGAGGTACAGTGTAACAGCTCTGAAAAAGCCAAACGGATCATTTCAATGGTAGCCAAAACAAAATACCAAGAAAAAGAAAAAACGTTGTCAAACATACATCTGAAATGGTGTTTTCTAGGATTTTTGAACATAGTTTTAAAAGGTTTGTGTTAAAGTGAAAGGTTTAAGTTTTGGCGTTTTTTGGTTTTTGTTTGGGTTTTTTTTTTCCATTCTGCTAAAGCAAGAGGAACAACCTCCCTTGCCTAGATGTCAGCATAAGCCATCTGAGTCCTCAGGATGTGGTGAGAAGTCAGCAGTGAACTCAGGATTGTCTACAACAGACTGAATAAGGAGCCACATACCAGAAGAGATGCTGCAATGCTGAGCTCTGCTCTAGGAACTTGTTTGCTACTGGGGTCTTCCTGGATGCAGCTACACATTAAATAACGCCAGGCTAGAGAGGAATCTAGTTCTCACGCCAGCTGTGGAACTCAGAGCTACTTCTCCCCAGATAACCAGCCCACTGTGCACGTAGGCACGGCCCTACATCTCCTCTGGGTCCCATGAGATATCTGTGAGTTATCTGTTAATTTGGGCGGAGGAGCACTGGCAGGAAGGGGCTCAGTCCTGAAGAGAAGCAGGGAACAAGCTAGACACAGCAGAGCAGGCGTTTGGTGCCACTGCTCTCCTGTGTCCCCGGTCCCCCTGAATCAATAAAGCATTTATCCATATATCCAACCATTCAGTCCATGCAGAGCACCTCCATGGCTCTCCTGCTCTCGCAGCCCCCCACGCCAGACACCCCAGATCCAGGAAACAGCACCAGCACTGAGTGCACGGAGCACAGCAGGAGAGCACTGAGACAAGAATTGCGGAGGGCAGTCCCAAAAGCTGAGACGTGCCTGACTAAGTGGGCTCAGTGCAAGCCACCACGGTGTGCCACATGAAGACCTTCCCTGCCCTGAAAACTCCATCCCCAGAGAAGTGACCTTCCTCTGCATGCTGACCTGCCTGGGATCCACTGAAACCCTTTAGGCTGAGCCTAAAGCCATGAGGGCTTCCCTGCTGGAGTCCTCCTGCGATCTGAGCAGCCAGGGCTGGGGCCTCGTAGGAGCCTGAGCATTCTCCAGTCTCACCAGCTTGGATTAACCACACATTTCAAACAAAGCACCAGATTTAGTGTCCCAAGGATCTAGGCCTCCTATGGACTTTGGGTAATTTGTTTTGGTATCGAAACCAAAAGCAATGAAGTTTATACGTATTATTGTACTGTTCAAAATTGCATGTGGAACTGTGGTGGGCTTGGCTGATTCTAAACCAGTATGTGTTCCTTATTTTAGTATAAGTTTTTCCCTTTTTCCTACTACTTGAATGTGCCTCCTAAATGAATTGTCCGCTGCCCACATGGTTTTCAAAAACAGTTTATTTTTTAGCTAATGTGTTCCAGATAGATGGAACACAAAACATGTGTTAAAAAATAAAAATGAAATTAAAAAATCCTCCCCTCAGCAAACAAGTACCCCCCCCCCATCTTTACAAAAGGTCAAATTTTCCTTTCTAGTTCTCCTGCTAAAACTCCACAAGGCCATTAGCCATAAAAAAACCCCCAAACTGCATAAATTGTAGACAAGCCAAAGGAGCTGCCTGTAATTTTTTCTTTTTTAAATAAAAGTTCCTGCCAAAATCTCCCCCAACCCTATTCCCTTTCCTCTTTCAGTTGTGAGGACTCTTTCTCAGCCTCAGTACACACCTCTTCTTGTGGCTGGTGATGCATGGGCTGAGGCAATCATAAACCAGCATATAATTATTTCAAACAGTCATGTCTTCCTTTTGCACTGGTGTATAGTTAAATTAACATACTTAAAAACATTCCATGCACCCTATCTTTTGTACTTTTCCCAAGGAACTGTGTTTTTGTTGCATTTCAGGTGACAACCAAAAGGTATTCAAAAGGTTTACTGACTTGGATACAGACTTGAGAAATAAAAAATAAAGAAATATCAAAAAAGAAGAAATGTCTGTTCTTTGCATCACTGAAATGGCTGCCCATACAGCAATACACCACTGAAGCACATGGAACAATTCATTATTTGGTCCTTCAGCCCTCCTGCATTTAAAATTGAGCATGTATTCAGTGCAAAGATTGAGAAAAATTGACCTAGCACCTATCCATACATTTTGGGGTATTCTGTACTGGGTTGGCAGTAGCTCCACCAGCACCAAACCCCAGGTCCGAGGGGTCAGAGCAGGTTTTACACATCCACTGCTCCGTGGGCTTTAGGCAGAGCAAGCTGTGCCCCCGCAGTGCTTACCTCACACTGAGAGAGCACAGCTACAAACAGAATATTCACTGGAATGGCTGTATCAGTGTAATTACAGTGGTACAACTGTTCCAGTAGAGACAGGACATTAAACAGAAACCCCTAGGACAGGCAATGTTTACCACTGGCTCGTAGTTTAGTTCAAAAATCAGTGTATAAAATGTTCCTTGTCACCTGTAAGTGGACAGTGATGATTACAGCTCAGTCTATGTTATTATTGCCTGATTTTCCCTGTTTGGGTTTTTTTCACATATTGACTCCTTACTCAAGGTCTTTTAACATAGATTTGAAATGTGAATATGTTTTATTTTTTCCCCAGTAAATATACAATACACACTTCAACAGTACTATTAACCAACTTCTTATGCCAATTAAACTTTGCTGCACTAACAATACCAATGAAACACATTAAGAGGTCATACTTTTTCGTGAACAAACTGTAGCCAATAAACAGTTTTTAAAAAAAAAACAAATTAAAAAACAATTCTAAGTGCTGCCACAACATCCCTTTTCTTTAAACACATTATTCACAATAAATGTTTTAATTTTTTTTAAAAAAAGAAGAATACTTCTTTTAAAATAGTAAATTAAATGGCATTTTAAAAAATATGTACTGTGGTTCATTGGAAGTACACTGTATAGAAAAGATAGAAAAAAAGAAGAGACATCACCTGTAAGATAATGGAGACACTTTGCCATACACAACAACACCTTATGTAATATTGTAAGCAAATTATTAATGAACAAAAATGTACAGAAGCAGATGGACAAGTTAGTGAATATCATGGTACTGCACAGCTTTAATACTGACACACATTTACTTTCCAGTGGAAGAGATAAAACACATATTTGGAAGTAATTGGAATGGCTTTATCAACCTCTAATGATACTGAATTTTGAATAGAACAGGGTAAGTAAGGTGTTCCACCAAAGCTCAGCACAAGCTTTTGAATTAAACAGGGGAAAAACAACTATTGGTGTCTGACTTAAACTTTTCCCAGAGAATTAAATTTGAATTCTACTCTGAATATTCTTCTCTTCATATGGTAATACCAAAATAAAAACCATGCATATGTAATTACGCTGCATTCTTTACCTTATTTGAACATTTTTGCACATTTTTAATTTATGTTTTTAACTCTAGTGTTTTAACAAGCAGGAAAATGGCATATATTAATTGGTCACATACGTAAATAAATTTATAATTTTTTTCCTCAACTTGTTTTTGTTTGTAACTTGCTAAATAACACATCTTGACCTTAAGGGAGTAAACTAGCATTTTTCAATATTCAATAGTGCTGAGTTATAGTTGATGGCTGTAGTGTTTTATCTTATCATGGAACAAGTTAATGAAATGAAAAGCAACACATATTTAGCATAGTAATTTACCTTTCTAAAATTCTGCCATGACAAAAAGTGTTCTTAATACTGCTGAGCCCCAAGGCAATATATAAAACAACATAGACTGGTTATATGAAAAGGGTATTCAATGGAAACTTGTGTTCATGGTCAGATAACTAACAGAAATAAGCTGTAAGATGCAATATTTAAATTAAGCATCAAAGTAATGGGTGGGTTAGCCACACACAATATTCTAAGAAAAGCTTGAGAATTTACTCTTTGAGGTTAAAAAGTAAAGAAGATTTGGACAAAGCCATGAAAATTAATGAAGAGACAGGATGCTGTCATTAATGTCCACTTACAGAGTCTGGTTTATTCAAAAAGTGTATAAACATGCGTTATTTCCTCATCATAGTAGAGTTTGAAGCCACTCACTAAAACACAGGTCAAAGATTCCCTTTGCTTAGATCCAACTTTTTGGATATATTGTATTGCCAGAAATATACTTAATGCAAGCCAAAAATAATTTGATCATTGCTTTCCTTCCAAACACTAAACATTTTACTACAAATTTAGTGGATCCAACTTCAGCTCTTGCAGACTTCAGGTATAGAACAGAAAGGCTTGTGTAGACTGCATCAAAGCAATTAATGTCATGAATTTCAGTGGTGCAGCTTTATCCTCTATCATACTGTACATGTATTGGAAAGATGAAATAAGATGCTCTGACATTTCAATTTTTTGGAAGCAGCCTGAATATGTCTTAATAATAAATTGCATTCTTATCTTCTTACTAGGCATTCCTTGTGTTTATATGGTTTGTTTCTCCTGGAAAATCTCTTTCCTATATTTTGGGCTGGAGAAATTAATGGTAATAATTCTTTTAAAACTTCAAAATAAAAACAGCTTTAGTGAAACACCTTAAGTTCTTTTGTTTGTAGCAAGGTTTGTTTTTCTTCCCCTTTACTTAGTGGCATGGGATGGCTAAAAGCAGATACTAAGGGTATCATTCTAGTGAAAGGGTCTAAGCCATCTCATGCTACCTTTAGTTTTCATATTCACTCTTTAATCTCACACTTCCAACTTCTGACCCCTTCTTAAATAGGAAGAGCAACTATGTTGCTTGCTTTTAAAAGGTTTAAATCTGTCTCTAACGTCTTCACTGACATCAGTTTTGCCTGTCACTTTCTCATTTCTACACCCCAATGGAAAACCACGTAACATACACCTTTACATCCAGCGTTATCCAAAGTAGCTTACAGGACGTAAACCTTCTTCACACATTCAGTCTCTTTTTTCTTCATGTCATGAGGAGTAGAGTTTTGTGCTTATCACCAAATAAAATTGCAGTGCAAACTTTAAACATAAAAGTTACACAATTAAAAGTTAATATATGGCACCACAGCCTATTAATTCACATATAGTACAACAGACCAGTAAAAACAGACATGAATATGAACATAGCTAAAAAGAAGGTGAGCTTGCATAGCAATGCAACAAAAGAAATTATATACAGAAGAAAATCCTTTTCATTCTGGAGGGTGATTTTTTTTTTCTTTTTTTTTTTATATACTCCTGACAAGGAATAGTTTAAGGTGGATGGTGTATTAAAGAGAAGAACACAAGTAAAGTATCTGTGGGATATGTGTGGCTGTGTGTCTTTACATTGCATTTACAGTTCTTTTAATAGTACATAAATAAAGAAAATGTTCATTGCACTGTTTAGTGTCATCACTTCCATGAGTTCAGACCTGATGGTCCATCAGAGCAGCTTGCAATGTGTCTTCTCAACTACTCTATAGAGAGAAACAAAGAGAGAGAAAGAGGTTGTAATAAGGAGAAAAAAAACAGACAAAACAAAGCCTATGGCAATATTACTGCAGCACGGGATGAATATTCAATAGGCTGTGAGAAGAGGGTTAATTGCTTCTAAGATGAAAAGCGAGGGATGCTAAAATTTAGCGCTTACCAACACCATATCTGAGACTGCACATTTCAGGGCTCGTGGGTCACCATTAGCTCTCTTACAGCTACAGGGCAGTGACTGCCAGGAGGTGCTGAGGGTTTGACCGCAGCAAGAGGATGCAGACATGCCAACAGCTCCACTGCTTTTATTACCATTAATAAATTTATTAAACACACCAGTATGCTGGAGCATGCTGGGGTTTTGAGGTATTCTTTCCAGCAACACAGTCAAGCCTTTGGGCATCTGGTACTGCCAGCACATACACAGCATCAACATGGTTTTATATAAAGTGTAACAGATATTGAAATAGAATAGAATAGAAAACAAATTTGGAATACACTTTCTCTGTCCTGGGATGCTGAGGAAAACAGTGGAGATACAAAACTGAAAAACTAGACTACATGATCAAGAAATGAGGACCTCCATCTAAGAGAATACTGCTCATCAAGCAACAGGAAATTAAGGACAAGGCTGAGGAAATCTGTCAGTGGCATTTCCAAGACAACTACACTACACTTTGCCAAAAAAAATTCTGTTACTAGATTCCTCTGGAATTTTCCCCATGCTTCACTAGCATTACACACTGAGAGATGTACCACGTAGATAACATTGGCATGGCTTACCCAGGTTTGAACTGGTCCAAACCAAAGAACAGAAGGATGACATTTGTTTGCCATCACATGCAATACACCTCAGAAGGCAAAAAGGTCTGGATGAAGCTTAATCTGATTATCACACACAACTCCCTACTCCCTTCACTACAGATTTACAATTTTTTTCTTTTATCTATTTGAGAGTTTAACTGGAGCTAGAGGTAAACTTACATAATTCACCAGTAAACTGTCCTTGACTGTTTGATCCCACATAGCCTATATCGAGAAGGTCACTGGCATTGCGTTGGTGACCTCCTCGCAAGACTTCACCTTTTCTAGGTCCAGTCGATCCTTTAGAAGAAGATGTTCCTGAAGAGCTGTGGCCACCAGGGGATGGGAAGTTGGGTTTACTATATGGTACGAGTGCCTCTTCTAGAAAAGCAAAACAAAGCAAAATGAATACCAATAAAGTCCTAGAAATAGGAATAAACAAGTTGTTCATTTATGCACGTCATCTTCATTCATATCTGTCTTTCGTCTTGCTTTGTGGCATGACAATTTTACCTAAGAAAATACACAACTAAGAGTTGTATCCCAAGGGCAGAGAAGCCAGTATGAATTTAAATCTTGCTTCCTTGTAAACTCCTAAGTCAGTTCGTACTAATTATAAAAAGTCTAGATTCATTATGAATAAGAGATCATGAATCATAAATACTTTAATAAAAATAGGTGAACATGCAATTTCCAAAACAATGAGGCTATGATTAGATTTTTGTTTCAAGCCTACATAAATGTGCTTTTTCCTTTTCCTTAGCTTAAATTACGGCAACATTACCTCAATCAGTTTAGATAAAGAACTACAATATCAGCTAATTTAATTAGCTCCCAGCAACTCAGTAATTTCTAATGATGCAAAGTACACTGACAATTTTTTTTAACTGGTGTTGAATTACATTGGAAAATACTATGTTATACATTGCAGATGTAATATTTGGGTTGGTGGATAAATAATCCTGCAGCTTGTTTCATGTTCCATTATGAGTGAAAATTTGCTCACTTGGATTCTTTTTCTGTGAAGTCCTGTAATAATGAACTGCTTGCAAGAGCAGGATTAATAGCAATAAAGCAAGACTGTATGTCCTCATATAGCATGAAGCAAAACAAGACATCACTTCTGATTAGAGTTTCCAGGAGATATTGCTGTAATAATCCAAATCTAAGCATAACAGCAGCACTGATTTAACACTGAAATAGAAGCACTATTTTATTTCTTTGCTATGTATGATCCACTTTTGCCATCACAGAAGCTGAAGAAAGAGATTTTGCTAAATAAAGTTTGATTCAAGAAAGAATATGAGTATTTATGCCTAACCTCAAACACAGCAATTGCCCCTCCTGAAATCAGTGGGATTTCTACTGCTTGAATCTTGCCCTATTTCAAAGTGAATCTAGGCCAAAAGGGTTTCCTTTATTTTGCCTTTCCAATGGTCTTCACTCTTAAACAACCTTAGGAGGAGAAACGGGCTTTCTTTGCCAGAGGGCAGGAACACAGAAGGAAAAGTAGGTGCGGAGGGTTGGAAAGAGAGAGATTAAAAAGCCTTTATTCACAAGCTCGAAGCCTTTGCAAAGACTGCAGCAGAGGCATAATTAACTTAGAGAAGTGCTAAATGAGAACAAATTTGTGGAAGAAACTCAGGATTTCACTCTTTGTGCCTATTGCCACAAGTGAGTGGGATGTGGGAATCCCCCTCGTGAGCTGCTGTTGAACTGAGCCTGTTTTTGAGGTAAATCTGTTGCAGAAGAGGGCAGGCAGCTGACTTCTTTCCCTGCCAAAGTATCTCCCTCTGGTCCTGCCCAAGGGACCAGAATATTTGTGCTGCAGGACGTAAGGGCATTATCAGTGTTTTGTGCCATGACTGTGTGCTGTCCTTGCTAAAATAAAGAGAAATGCTCAAAAGACACAGTAAAATGGCATTTAACAGCCACAGTCTCTCCTAAATTATGTTACTTGTTTTTTATATATCAAGACCTAACAATAGAGTCAGATGCAAACCTGGTTTCCAAAGGCTGGCTAAAATATGGAACAGTTTGCATTAAGGCAGCAATAAAGCAAGCAACATAAATCAGTTTAGCAGAAAGCTGGATACATTTTTAAAGGATGAAAACAAAAGTCACTAGCATTGCAAAAGAGTTGGAAGATGACATATATAGTCAATTGATTTGTTTTTCTAGCTTGTGGATTCAGGATAAGACCTCCTTCGGGTTCAATGAAATATTGAGGAAAAACAACCATGAATAAATATAAAACGCATTATCATTATAGAGCATATGGTATGCTAAATTATCTGTTGTGCCCTCAGAAATAAACATAATCCATAAAATAAGTAATTGTGACACAAAATAAAGGCTAGGTTTTACACAACATTCTAGCACACAAAAAGAAGTTGTCTACAGTCCTGAGAATGGATGCACATTTGTTAAACACTCCAAACAGTGCCCCATGTGCAGACCAGCAAAGAATATGGGGAGGCTTTGCTGGAGCCTTTCTCTTTGAAATACTGAGCCTTTAATTTGAAGACATAATTCTAGCCCCTATGAAATCAGGGTATGTGTGTGGAACAATGCTTCTATACCCCAGAAAATAACCAAAAGGCTTTTCCTATTATATTGTAAGCTGATCTAGCACACTTTCTTCAGAGGGGGAGCTGAGAATGTCATATATGATGTGCTGTAGCTACAGTTCTACAGTGAAGCCACTGCCAGGAACTCAGTGATCTTGTTTATATTGAAAGCATGCAGTTGAAACATGGACCCCAGACTTAGGTATTTTTATTCTATTCAACTTCAAACTAAAGGTCTTGCTTTCAAAATTTCACTCACAGCTTGGTAACGTCTGAATGAAACCTCCTAAGCTGCAAATTAGCTATTTTCTGGAAGCTGATAGCTAATAATAACTCTTTTTGGAAATGTGTTGAAAACTGGGACAGAATGGATTTCCAAAGAACTACACCATTAATAAAGGAAAAGGGAAGAAGCACAATTAATATTATTAAAACACCAAAATTTAGTGATATGAACCAGCACCATGCACAAGAGTAGCCTTTTTTAAATCTACCAGAGACAAGAATGCAGAGCAAGAAAGCTGCTGTGCAAGAGGCTGGAATGAGAATGCAGACAGAGAGATATAAAGCCCTGGCCCATCTTGTCCACAAACTTTATTAACTCCTGACACCAGGGTAAACTCATATTATCTCCTGAAGGCACCCTTTTCTATGCACGAAGGATATGCACTTGCTCTCGGCATCTTGAATTTGACAAGAACGAGATACCTGTATCCACTTCACTCCTAAATTAAATGCTTGTATAGGGCACTGGAAGTGTCAAGATCAAGTTCTCTTTATTTATGGACAGATAAATGCCTGCCCTGCAGGATGGGAATTTTACTATTGTATAAGCTCTGCATCACAGAATAAATGACAAATTCTATTTGTACACTTGTGAGGCAGAGGAAAAAGAAGGGACTTCTTTCTAAGCAGGTAAGAGAGGCATCCTTAACAATAATTTCCAAGGAAATGAGAAGTGTAGGGCATATTCGGGCTATTTTCTATGTGTTTGTACGTCTTGTACATTGCAATTAAAATTTCACCAAGAAGCATGAATGTCACACACTATTTTTAAACTGTGACTTCACATCATGATTTCAGAACATGAACAGCCACTCACTTGTTTATGCAGTTTGTATTAGGTGGTTTTAACAGTACCATTATTGTTACATTTTAAAATATGGATTGTATTTAAAATATTTACATGTTATAGAAGGTAGCAGTATTTTCCCTTGGAGGACTTTATTCAGTAAATCCTGTCCCAATGACAGCTTTGCCTGTGTACTACTGTTATTTTCTTAGTATGTCAGTGGTACTGTGTGTTAGATTAACAAGGAGCATTAAGAGTGAATAAAATCAAGAAAAATATGGATGATAAGAGTACCTCTAGTGTCACTGTGGGAGCTACATACATACGTGAAGAAACAGTGTAGCCCTACAAAAAACTTCACACACAGTATTTTTGTTTGAATCTTATTTGTCCTCTTGTATCACTCTAATCAGCACTGCACTGGATTGAGGTGATTAATGGGTTAAAGAAAACGCCCTAGGATGAAGCAGCAGCTTTTACTTGAGGTCAGGCTGAGAGAGGGAAACTGTGAGTATTGTAGAAATAGAACTCCAGCCCAGCATCACCTCCTGTGCACATTTGTGCAGACTTGAAATCCATTTAGGTGCTAAAGTCAGCTCAGGGCAAGTTGCAGGTCCTGTACAGAGGTGAAAACCTACGCTGTCATCTTGGTGGGCTTAAGAGATGAATGCTACTTTGTCATATCCTTGAATAAAGAAAAGAGAGGGTTTTTAATACAGCTGAATGGAATGTCAGTAGCTCAGAAGGATCAGCATTCTTGCAGACATGTGAAAACAACTGCTGCCAACTTGGAAGCAGGCTGAAAGAACTGGAAAATATGGCCCTATATGTATAAATAAATACATCTAACAAAAAGATACTCTAAAAATCTCTCTCTTTTCCTGCTGGCCTGAAACTGTTCCTATTTTCTCCATCGCTACACTTGAGAACATTATTAATTTCCAAAACACCGCAAAGAGAGCACCGAGTCAGGTGCTAAGAAGATGTCATTGTCGCAGGAGGGAAAACGGATCACAAGCTCTTGTTTCACTTTGCCTCTTTTATTTTCCAGCCTGACCCTGGCCAGTGGTCTCCCAGAGAGGTGTGAGGTGATCCTAGAGCCCTGCCCGGCACAGAACCCCTGGGCAGAGGGGTGGAGCAGCCGCCTGCCTCGCCTCGGCTGGTGCAGCAGCGCACACACACCTGATCCGAAGGCTTGTTTGTGTTGGGCTTTCCTGAAATCCTCTTGGCGGTCTGTAGAGCTTATCCACTCCTGGGCTTGCCGCTGCCACTCTAGTGATGTCCTAGCGGGCCGGTCCAGGGAGCTCTTTGTGTCATCTACGTTGGCTGCTGGGTGCTGCCTCTCCAGAGAGCTGCCCTTCCTCTCGGCAGAGCCTCCGCGCTGGCCGGGCACTATGGAGGGCTGCCTTAAACCCTGACCGGGGGGCGGCTCGGGTGGTGGTGGAAGATCTAAAAAACGTGAATAAGATTCAGGTGAACTGACTTTTTTAATCGAAACGGAAGGTCTGTTTTCGATGCTGAAAAGAAAAGTGCCTTGCGAACGGTACGAGCCACTTAATCGGTTGATTTTTAAAAGGAGGAAATTTTGAGTTAATCAGAAAAGGGTTTCGACTTCTGCTAGCTCTTTCTGACTTTCACAAAAATCCATAGCCTCTGAGCCCTGACTGACACTTCCAAGCGTGGGATTTATTTTCTGTGGGGTGTACTCCAGCTGTTCTGTTCAGTAACAGCAAGGAACTAAGGCTGGGGAAAAGTGACCCCTGCCAGCTGACAATTTCCCCCCACCATACTGGGGCTTGCTTCATCCTGTTTTTGGGCTACACTTTCAGCTCGAGGTGTAAACTCAAAAACTAACCCAGAACTGCATCAAAATGAATAAAATGCCACAAAAATTGGGAAAAATTAATTGCAAAACCTACTGCCATTGCAAAAGCATCAGTACATCTCTGACAAATGTTTAAATGTTTAAACGGAGCCACCAAACAATGGGTGAGCATTTTAGTCAATGAAATGAAGAGCTAGAATCTTCACAGACTAGAGGATGGCCGCTCTTAAGTTTAGCAGTCTTGCAAATATAACCAATTAAAATACAATTTCAGCTAACAGAAAGACACTTGCCTAGTCTCTAACAACTTCTGTCCTTTTCAAGTTTGTGACTTGGACTACTAAGATGCTTGTAGAATTGAAGGTCAACCTTCTAGTCACACTTGTGGGGGCAAAAGTGCACTTTTTTATTAGTCCAAACCCCAAGGTAATTATAGACTCAGGATAATTCTAATTCTAAATGCAACGTTTTCATGTAAACTGTATGATAGATTCACAATAGTTCAGATTATTTAAAAGAAAAAAAAATCAGAAAATGGAAGCACCTTTAGCATCATAATGAAAATTCTTCTGTATCATATACACATTTTATACAAGGAACACTTTTTGATAATTCTGTTTTGGGGCAATGGATAGCCCAAATAAATCTCTGCAGCCACACCAAATTCACAAAAACCTCTGCTAGCTTACAGTAGATTTGGGTCTGACCTGTTTTCTAGTCCTTTGTATCTTGCAGTGTTGTGAAGGTTTATCAAGGAATTGAACTTGGGTCAGTAACAGGCATGGAAAAGTAAACCTCTGTTTTGCCTGCAGGGAAGTCTGATGTTTATAACTCTAGTGAAACTGAAATTCATTTTATAAATTGTTCAGGAGGCCTTTGGAGGGAGTTTATTTCAAAGTCTGTAATCCAGCTTTATATAATGCTTTATATAATGCTACACAGAATTTTTTTCATGTCCTTGCTGTTAGAGGTGATACTTATACCTCACATATGGAGCGGAAATGCTTCCAAAGTTGCTGAGATGTCAGTCCAGACAACACTGTCTCAGAGATAAATGAGGACATGCAGGTTGTTTGTGTTTGCAAGACAAAAAAAAGTTGTATCCAGTGATGCTCCTGCCCCTTGGCTAACAGCTGAAGTGCTGTGCCCCAGATTAAGATAAGCACCCTCTGGCGAGAGCAGCCTTTTAATAATCTGTCAGTGAGCTTGGTGCATGCTTTATGTTCAGCACTAATTTATTTGAGAAATTTTTCGTTATGAATATAGATGTGACCTTTTATGACAATGACTATACTTGAGTTACTGTAGGTGGAAGCAGGAGGGTATGGGAGCTTGCCAATGTTAAAATTGCTTTATAGTGCTGGCTTCCAAAATGGCATTTCTTATAATTGATTTTATTGCGATCATAACCAGTTAATGTACAGAACCACAACACTGGTATCTGCTTATGCAATCTGAAATGGAGATTACTGAAGTTGTGATTTATAAGCACTTTGTGGAGATGCATTGAATCCAATAAACACAGCCATAACATGACATCGGACTATGCAATTTTCCCAGATAAAATATTTACCGTTCAATATGAACAAAATTTTCAAGTAGTAGCATAGAAAAAAATTTAGTTAAAATTATTACAGTATTAAACTTTAAACAGACTACCCGACTTCAGAAATTGCTGTCTAATAGTTGTTATTAATTAGATACTCAAAAGGAAAGAAGGCTTGTACTTAAACTATACTACATGTTCTAGAGCTGGCTGCAGCTCCTGGAATTACTGCAGAGTTATGGTGTTGATCTACTGTTAACCTGATTATTGCTTTTATTCATGCACAAAATAAACATAGAGACTGACTTATGCATAGAAGTGAAATGAAACACCATGTTTGTAATTTTCTTGGGTGCTTTAAAACTATGGATGAGTTGAAGAGAAAAATAAAATTTATCTTTTAATGAAGCTTCACAGAATTCTAGAACTACAGGTACTCTGGGATTAACATTAACTGGCTCTGGCCTGAGTACAGGCTTACTGAACTGTGTTACACATGTCTGAGAAGATCTGTAAGAACAGTTACTAATTGTAGCCAAACATCACCTGACTAAACTGTTTGCTTTTTCACTTGCTTTCTCAGGTTGACAGCCACAGTAACACCTACCTGTCCTTTTTAATAAAAGAAGCTGGAAAAGAGCTTCATTTGGAAATGTGGCTTTTTATTTGCTCTACGACTTACATCCTGCATGGTAAATCTTGTGCCTTAGTAAATAACTAAACATTTTCTGCCAGCTTGCATGGCTATATAGAAAGATCCCATGTATCTGGAGTCATGAGTTTCTTCCTCCAACACCATTGAGAATAGCCTTGGCTTGTGTTGCCTCTCCTGCCCCTGCTAAAGGGCTAACAGATGTCAGCTGAGTTAGGAGTCTCAAATCCTCACAGTAAGACTTCTTACCACACAGAGACAATCCAACTCATTCTACCATGTCAATCACTTCAGAGAAGTTCTGAATTTATAAATTCAGAGACATCAGCAGAATTGTCAGTGAGGATAGCCAGAGTGGTTCTGGTATCACTCTGGTGATTCCCCCTACTTCCATCTAAATCCCGTTTATTGTTCAGGTGGTAGGGAAAACACCTGAAAGCCCGCACTGAGCTAGTAACTTTCTAGGTCAGTAGGATGTCATCCAGACTTTCATTTTGAAGCCTCTAATGTCAGGATTATCAAACCTGCAGGGCAATTCGTAAGTGCATTGGTGGGGAGGTGATGGTCTTATTGATTTAGTAATGGAGGGATTGTGACTGAGGAGCTGTAGGACATCAGAGTGCCTGATAAGGGGGAGATGGATATTCAGTCTGGGATTACTCCAGCCCTTCTTTAGAAGGCAGAGCATTGGCTAAATGATTCAGGCACCAGTCAAGGTTTGCCACAGCCTCTCATTATTAACTGGACAGAGCAGCAAGTAAAAGAACCTACAACTATAAGGACACACCTTTCTACCTGTGTCAGTGATTTCTTTTCCTAGGGGTGATAATTACGCTAAGACACTAAGTATTTTCTCTACAGTGATCTATCTTAGAAAAAATTATTTTTAATACACAGTAGGAAGTTAGTGGCAAGGCATGGTAACATAAGTCTTATGTTCTCTTTTCAAACCCTAAGCATATTTCCCTTCTGTCTCCTCTTTGGTTTTGTTTTTTGCATATCATGCTCAGCTAAAGAACTTTTAACTTTAGTCACACAGTTAGCACGCTGCAAACTACATGATGGATTCCACTGTTTTGCAATTCATGAACTACATTGTTTCTAGGAAAAAAATTATTCCTTGAGATCTAACACTAAAAACCCACTGTTTTTTTTTTTTTTTTTGTTTGTTTGTTTTTTAGGTTTTTTTGGGGGTTTGTTTTTTTTTTTGTAGTGGACTGTGAGCTCAGAATGAAACTTTTGATCATCTGAGGGATTCATAACATATTCTTCCTCTGTGGATTTGCTGTTGTCTCCATAGGCTTTCAGGATGTGAAAGTAAAAAAACAAGTTGTACAGCAAGACAAGTATGAAGACTCCATCTAGAGTCAGTCTCTAGAGGCTTCTGACCTGCAGCTGAAGGAAATGAAGAAGCAGGGTTTTAGGAGATTTGTGTGGATTGCTGTCAAAACCAAGCATGAAGTTGAACCCTCAAATGCTTACACGGTTTGAGATGTGTGTGCTATGTGTTAAATATTACAGTTTCTTGGGCCTTTTGCACTGTCCCACATGGTTACAGTTAACAAGGAGGAAGCACTCGGGATGTGTATGGGAATGGGCAGAGAAAGCTGGAGCTCTCTTGGTCAATGAAAATTGAAAATGACAGACATCCGGTATGTGATGAGACTTAAATACAGGATACCAGGACTCATCCAACTTGGGAATTTGAAAACAACTGGCAAACCGAGTATATTCTCACATGACAAATCCAAGAGGAAGCAGTTATAAGGGAATGGATTGGAGACATCTGAAAAACCAGAGAAAATGTATAGTGATGCTTTTCACAGAAATCAGGATGGCCCAGGGCTAAATGGACTGGCCTGGATTAGGGCTTCGAATTGCTGGATCTATTCGGGGCTCTCCTACTTGCTTTTTCTAGCTATAGCTTAAAAAGCTGTATTGTCTTGGTAATGTTCATTCCAATATTCCACAGAAAGCACCCAGTTACCATTTTTAATTTCTGCAGACCAGAGATTCCTAAATTCAATTGTTTACATACATGCAGGTGGCAGGAGCAACCTTTAGCTTCCTTAATTGACAAATGATCTTTTGCAAATTTAACTATGACTCAGACTTGACATTACACTTTAATGAATCATATTCAGTAAGAGCTGAAGCAGAAAACTATACCATTTGTGTTTGTTTGTTTGTTCCTGTGTTAATACAGGATGGGAACAGTTCCTCTATTGCTCCAGGACATCATAAATTTTTGCAACATATAGCAAGGACTTTAACTAGGTTTATAAAAGACAAATATTAATCTAATGGCATCCGAAAGCTGTTATGGTTATTGCTCGTGTCTGAGAGGTTGAAGGAAATAGTATATCATTGGTATTCTGATTTAAATATATGAAAGAAACTCCAGTAAGATTAGTATTTATCAAGGATACATAAAAGGCAATAGGAGTTTTCTTTTTTAAAATGAATCTTAAAATCTGCTCTCTTTCACTAATTTAAAACAACGGAAAATTTTATGATGGAGTCACTCTCTGAGGAGCCCCACTTCCATCTGTCTCATGACCTGAACTGGATTCTCATCAATTTTCTGGTACCCACACTATTGTAAAACATTTCTGTAGCAATAGTATTCAGAAGCAGAAGGATTAGTGTCCACCATTCCGAGTACACTACAAACTTACATGTACACAGAATTTATGGCCCAAGATGCTCACAGTTCAGGGTGACAGGAAATGCCACTCAGAAGGGTTGACAAAACACTCACAGAAAGAGTATGGCCAGCTTCACAAGTGACACCCATGATTTCCTGTTACTGTTCTCATAGACACATCTATTCAATGGATCTGTGTAACAGAGAGGCTTCTGGAATACATCAAATAGGGGAGGGAATTAATGTTTAAAGGAACTCGGATCTACAGGAGAGGGATCTAAGCTACTTTGAGCTGTTTCCACAAATAATATCACAGTGAGAATGAGCCACAGAGCAGGAGATGTAACAATAAGCCCTTCAGTGAACACTGATCACTTCAACACCTACAGATGCAAGGCCAGGGATCAGAAGAAATGAGGGGAGGTAGCAAGCTGGCCACCTTCCTATCCAGTCTTCCTCAAAAACTAACAGGCACTAACTGTGTCTTTTGCCAGACTCAAGAACGGTAGACAAAGAAAATGGAAGACAGAGCAGATCTTAATTTTAGAAGAGCCAAACAGACATGCCTAAAATTTCCAGATGGGAAGTAGTCGTAAGAGAGAAGTGGAGATGTAAAAAGGAAACACAGTCACTGAGGTCAGTGGATGTCAGGACTGAAGCAGCATGAACAAGAGGTGAGGCAGAATCATGGGAAAACATGACACGTGTTGCTGTAGTTGTTGGGTGTCGGTCAAAACCAGCACAAACCAAACAGGGTCCTGTGGGAGCAACTCTCTGCTTCTCTTTAGGAATTTAAGGCATACTGCTACTGCTAGTGGTGGCTACTCTCATAAAATGTAAAATTACTCACAGGCCATTTTTCAATGTCAACTCATGTGCAGTGCAGTCATTTTGGGGTAAGATTTATACTGAGACCTGAGGAACCCTAAGAGATGATGCTATGTTCAGAGCAGAAATGGAGAAAAGCTCCTCGAACACTTACCCAAGCCCCACACTGCTAGAGCTGCCCGGGGACCCCACTCCACCAAAGCAGTAATTGACTGCAACCTACATTCCTGAAAAGATGGCTCTGCCTTCTTCCTCCTGCAGTGCACACCTGGCTGCTGCAGGTTTCCTGCCCCGACACTCACCGTCCGTGATTCCCTCGCGGCGATGAGGCAAAGGGGGCTGCTCCAAACGCCCGCCCTTGTGTTTCTTGGTGGGCCTCGGCCTCTGACCCTGATTGACAGCTCCACTGGTGTTGCTGTCAGTAGAAAAAGGACTGCCTGGCCGAGGTCTCTGAGAGGAAGAATATGCTTTGCCTAAAGAAAAAAAAAAAAAAAAAAGAGAGAAACCAGATGAAAAAATGTTATTGCCTTGAAACTGGCTGTTCTATTAATGTCTGCTCCGAAACATTAAATCTGGTCTAATTCTCAGAGGCAGGCAAGTGTCCCCTCGAGGTACCCACTGATAACAACTGCTTTAAGACACACCACACCAAGTGAAGTAGAGAAACTTGGCATTCTTTTGCCTTTAACTTTTATAATTAAAATTTTTCCATCTGTTGTGATAAAACTACTGCATGCCATGTAACTCCTACCTGCTCTGTGTGCTGAACAGATGTGTCATAACAACTCCTCAGCCTTGAACGGGGAAGGAAAACCGTTCTGCAATCATATCAAATTTATCTCCTCCTGCCTTCCACTTTCATGTTTTCTGAGCCAGATTCTCATTTTAGGGGCTCCCATATGCACTGTGTATCTGGAGCAACTCCAGAGAGATCAACATAACTGATTTTGCAAACTATGTAGCAGTGTAGCTCTGTATACTTAAGGGCTCTCTCTTCTCAAGAAATAAAAATGGGAGTATATTTAAATGCTAAAATTTTCCAGTTAATTTTCAGTACTTTTATTTGTTGAAAATATATATTCTGACCCCAGATTTACTTATATATTTTATATATGTGTTGTGTGTATATATATATATATATACACACTATTAAAGTGACATGATTTCTCTTAAAGAAAAATCTTTGATGCTGTTCTACGGAGCAGATGAGTAAAAGCCTCGGAATGTAAAGAGCACAGTTCATTTACTATATTCACTTCCTCTTACTCTGATATTTTTATTCTGTTAACTAGACTTGATGTTTAATGATAAGTGATGAAAACTAAAAATCACCTTTTTTTACTTTCTTTTGTTCATGTGTATGTTGTTCTTGCCAAATTTTGGAGATGCTAACATCTTAATTCATTTAGAATTGGTAATTAAAATTCTTACATGTTTTAATGCTATCTGCAGTGGAAATGCATAAGCCAGTCAGAACTTCTGCTCTTTCAGTGCAGCGCTAGACCCAAATTGTGTAAGAGTTGATAGAAAGTGGCAAAATGGGTGTTTGCTATTTTTCTGATCAACTGGGCCCATGATAGTAAGAAGGTTTTTTTTATCCTCTGGTTAACTTAGAATATAATATGGTCTACCCAGCAGTGAGCTACGTTTTCTAGTAAAACCTTCCAACAGATGTGCTTACTTCCAACAAACTGTCACAAACACCCTGATCTAGAAAAGCTTAATTGGAAGTAATATGCAACTCAGCATCCTATTTGAAATATTCTCAGTGCCAAGAGGGCAAAGTGAAAAATATTTCACTATTTGACTTCAGAGATTTCATGACTGTCGCAGGATTGATGTTCTACCTTCTGACTGCTGTGCACCCTGAGGAGGGCACTGCTCTCAGGCAGGTTTGTCCACAGCTGCACATCTCTGCCAGCTATCAGAGGTTACCACATTTGAACCCCTCATTTGAACATTCCCTAACACTCCTCTGAAAAAAAAAAAGAAAAAAAAAAAACGATTGAACTTATATAGTGTGAAAACAATGCCTTTGCTAACCTAGCTCATTTTAACTGAAATTGGGTTACAGAACACCCACCCAAGCAGCTAATTCTGGAGCTGGGAGAAGGCAGGAATAAGCACTTGGGAACATTAACCTCTATAGCTGGCACAGCTGCAGCCAGACAAAGACAAGTGATCAAGCCCTTGTTTCATGGATAAGGATAACACAGCAGATGAACATAGACAAAAATATTAAAATTTCATTTAAAAATAAAAATAAGAAAAGACTCCTAATGCAAAGAAATTAGGATGTGAGCCTGAAATTCCATCCCAGCTCGCAGCACGCTGCACAGATGTTTTGCAAAAATAAACCCACAACATGTGAGTGCAACTAGTGAGTGCAGGGTGCAGATTCTTCACACTTATTCTTTTGACTAAAGCGATGTGATTATTCATTCAGAATGCTGGTTTTAAAAAGAAATAGATACCAAACATTCTCTTTCATCCCTTCATGAAAATGAGGCAAAATAAATAGCACTGACCTAAATCATACATGGGGCAAACACAAATGATGTGCAGACTCCCATAACACATTTTTCAATGCACTTAATAACGGATTACAGCATCTTGTATTTGTATGCAGCCCTTCCAGTAAGAACTGCTGAGCAGTGTCAGACTTTCTGCAGCAGATTTAGTGTGTTTAAGTGGAGACAAGGATGAATCCACTAATTCTTGATTTAATTTCCCAAGGGTGTTAAAAAGGAAAGCTGTTTGAACTTCATGGCAAATCACATGATGGCTTCTGGAAACAGGAATCAAAGTGTCTGGCAGGAGAGACACACTGCATCTGGATTCACCAGTGCCTCTTATGCTTGGCAATCACCCATTCCCACGTGAGGCTATCAAGCTGGACATCCCCTTTAGTGTCTACCGCTGAGAGCATTTCACAGCTGTTCTAAGTGGGTGAAAATAACTGTCCAGACTGCAGAGGAATAAAGAGTCAGGACCTTCAGGCTCCCTTCAGAGCGATGAGCAGGATAACCCTGCTGCTCCTGCACTGCCAGACACCGTGCAGCACTCTGGGGGCTGCTGTGGAGCAGCGGGGCTGTAACCGGGATGTCTGGCCCAGCCACCCTGCCCTGCGAGGGGACACATCCTAATGGCACTGCCGTGAGCAGGGGGAACACTTCCATTTGCTGAGGGTTCTGTGAGGAAAAGAAGGGAGGGCTGTTTGTTTACAGGTGGGGCTTTAGTTTAGTTCCATTTTGCCTGCTGGATCATTAAGAGAGTAAAAGGGTAATAATCATAAAGTCTCTACCACAACCACTGGATCCTTTTTAGTACCCTAAACTCTAATGGTCTGTCTGAGGAATTACACACATACTCACTTCAAGTGCATTTGTGACCTAATTAAGCTAGGAAAATAAAACTGACAAGGGGCTCTCATCCTTTCCTTGTAGTTTCCATTCACATAGTTACAATAAAAAAATCATATTTATTCTAAAGTGTCTGTGTTTATGTGTCCATTTACTTCTGAGTGTGTTTGTGGTGGAAACTGCGCTTCTCAAAGGTTTGATAAAAGTGATAGTAACTTCGGTGAATCTTTTCATTAACTTTTACTGGAGCAAACACCACCAAAAAAACATTGGAAAGGATTTGCTCCTTTCATTCAGAACCTGGGAGACTCTTCAAGGGAAACAGTATATTTTAAGTTATAGTTTGGCCAAATGTGCCCATACTAGATAAGTCAAAGTCTATATGAGTTTTCTTGTTTTGTTCTGCCTTTTTTTTTTTTTTTTTTTTTTTTTTTTTTAAGTGGTAAGACAGATTCACTCAATTACCTATTAATATAAGGAAACAATCGAGGGCTTCAGCCATGGTGAAATAACAATCCTTTAAGGGTGACTATGTGTGACCAAAGCCAGTGGCAAAAGTCCCAGTGGCTTGAAAAAAGCTGGATCTTAGGACTTCGCCATCAACTCTTTCCTTTATTCCTAATGTTCCTAAAAGGCAGTGCTTGCCATGAAGTTATTGCATGTAGAAAGCCTACAGTTCAGCCCCAACATGTGAGATTTTCTCTTAAATGCACATTTTACTGCAGGAAAGACTTCATACCAGATAAATAGTTTAAAAAATTTAAATGATAGGAATATAATGGGACCTGTCATGCAGAATCAGCTGAGGAAGCATACCAAAAAAATATGACCCAAGTTCATACTTTGCTATTAGATGTGTGTATTTAAATAATTATTGTTGCTATTTTGACAAGACTAAAAAAATGCAAATGTATTATTTTTTTACCAGAATAAAGATAATTTTTCTTTTATATTTTTTTAATAGAAATAAGACGTATGGAGCTTTAAAAATAAGAACTAAAATATATTTAGTTTTCATTAATTAATTTCAGAAGATTGGCTGTTTTCAAATGTAATATCCACTTTACCTTTGTTACATTTTACTTAGCAGATTCAATTAGCATAACCAAAATCAAATGTTATCAAAATACATGAACTTACTGAATTAAGTATTTTTAAAATCAGCTATTAATTAAGCTTTAAACAGTTTGTATTGTTAACAATAAAAGCACACCAATTCACCCCATGCTTAGAAAAACTTCACAGAAAAACACACTTTTGCAAGAAGAAGTGCAACAGAAGAGCAGGGATGGAGATAATAGTTTAAAGGTGATGTTTGTCACTGGAAACATGAATGATTGTGAGAAGATTTTTCAGAAAATGAAATCATCAAAGGCTGCAAGGCAGAATTAGCAATCTCTTCACCGAAATATTAAATGAGCATATGTCAGTAAATCTAGAGTGGAGTCAGCACTGAGGGGAACTGCAGCAGACCAAAGGTGCAGATTAAAAGCTTGTGCTATTCACTACTTCAAATCACTAAAAATGAAACATAATGCAAGGTTTCATTTAAAATGCACCGATAAAAGTAACTCCATCCACCTTATTCCATGCACGTTAGACAAGCGTGAGACGCAGGTTCACCGAGAGGAGGAGGACAGGCAGAGAGACACCCTTCATGCAGAAAGCATCGACTTTGAGTCTACAAACCTGTTCTTGTCAGGCTGGTTCCATCCAGCCTAAACCCAGCTTTATCTGCTGCTGCAACCAGTGCTTGTGCAAAAGTGCCGCTGGCAAAGATGGAGCCATCTGAGGAGCTACCACCTACACTAGATCTATGACTAGAAAAGTTACGGTCCTCATCAGACGCAGAACCCCATCCATTTACCATTGAACCTAAAAACAAATGTAGGGGGCTAGTGAGTGGTGCACATTTGATATGCTTTGTTCATCTAAAGCTTAAAGACCCACATCCTTTCTCAACAAGGAAACCCAAAATTCATTTGACAGATCTTGGTACAAAAGAGCAATATTCATCTAAAGATTAAAGACGCACTTATTTTGTCTTTTCCCAACACAAACCCCAAAGTTTTTCTGACAGAGTTTGGTACAACAGAGCACTATCAGAGCTAGGTGGGATCTCATTCATAGGGCTCCGTGTGGCTTTGATTCTGTAAACAAAACAATACATACTCTCTACAAATGCAAAGGCTCCACAGTAAATTCTCTTAAAAATGAATGGATTTTTCCTGTGATTGAATTGAATGAGACTGTTTCAGTTATTTTTGTTTTACTTGACTTGTTACAAATCAGTATAGTATTATATTTGTCAAAGGAAATCTTAATTTTCGACTGTACATGTGTAAGTCTCGGTAGGTATGGCTAAAGTAGAGCTGGGCTTCAAGAGTTGCTCTAAACAAGACTGGCATCATGTAATTTTGTCAATCAAAACCTTAAAATAAATGAGCAGCTTTAATGGACTGGAAAAAGCTGATCTAAAGTAGTTCATTCAAGTGGATCAAAGTAACATTTTTTTAAAAGGTTAGAAATAATCAGGATTCAAGAGCAGAGCAAATATATACTCAAATTTAATACTGTGTCAGTCACTAGACCAGTGTTGGCCCCATGGTACCTTCTAACTATGGAATACCACCACTGCAGGAGAGGAAAGTGATAACATCATAGAAATGCAGTCATAAAACCAGATACCAGAAAAACCACATGAAAGAAATACAGAAATCTTGACATAACTAAAATATAAAGAGCAAAATAGAGAAGGAAGGATTAATCTTATTTGCTCTTCATTTATATTTTCTTTTATTTTTTCTGATGCATGAATCAAGCATCAATCAGCTACACATCAATTTCAAAAGCTATTGCTTGGTTCAAATTTTTTTTTCTAAGCACTGTGATTCTGTTTCTTTCAGGGTTTCAGATGGCGATGGTGGCATTCTGTGTTTCTAAAATGCCCCAGGGTCATTCTGCACCGTGCAGTGGAGCAGGAGATGAAGGGAAGAGCCAGCAGTAAGTACTTTGCTCCAAGAACAGACAGGGCAGCCCTGCTAATGAGCTACCAAACCCAGGTGAGGTGCAGAGCTACCAGAAGTGCCAGTGAGCTGCTGCATGGCATTGCATGGTGCTGTGTAGACACAGTGTGCTGTTCTGAGATAGTACAGGCACCACACCCATCTTGAAATACCTGAAATGTGATTCTTAGCAACAGTGACATGTTGAAAAAAAAAAAAAAAAGCCCAGTGAACCTGTGAGAATCTGCAGAGAACTGGTTTTCAAAGACATGAAGACACGAGTGGAGGGATGCATCATGGCCCTGACTTTACTCAGTTAGCAGAGCTGAATTTCTGTAAATGTACACAAAATGTCTAGTAGTACAGTAGCCTTTTCTTAATCCTTGTCCAAGAAAGTATTGCTGTGTTTAAAATTGTTAAGTAGTAAATCAATAATGGCCTGCTTATTGGTTAATTGATGGGCTAATTAACTAATGGTGGTGTCAAATATTAAAAATGTCCTGCAAAAATAGGTCATGAATACAATAAATTAATCCTGGAATTCAGTAGCATGCTCCACCACAAAGCCCAAGAACAATGGATTATTTTGTGATGCTGCAGTGACCAAACCTTTTAATGTCAGAGAAGTGGCAGGCTACGATAACAAGAACCCGTGCACTCCTCAGATCCAAGCAAAGAAACCAAGGAGGTCTGTGGAGGTCTGACAGGCAGAAAGTGTGTTAAGTGCAACAGAGAGTGACAGAGTTTGATTCTGCTTGCCAAAAGCACACATAAAATTGTTATTTTCCAAACAGACTCGACCTGATGCAGACAGATGTGAGGGAGCCCAGATAACGGCAAGGGAAGGCTAAAACTGAATTTCCTCTGAGAAGAGAGTTTCTGAACTAACAATCAAAGTGTGATAGGACATCTTAGAGAATGGAGAGCAAAGACGCTTAGCAACAGTTATGGATGATGTATGAAAAGAGATCCTACAGATAAAACACTCCATAAAGATGTAAGAAAATGAAATGCTATAACTGAGGACATTTTCAAACAATGACTTATAGACATGGTCGACAAAATATGGCAGCACAAGCTGAAGCAAAAATGTAACTAGAGCTACAGATATCAAAGGATGATACTTAGATGCTAAAAACTTAACGAGTGCCATTAATTTCAGGGCCCAAGGGTTTTGTGTGATATATTCTACTGTCTATGTAGAGACATATAAAACCATATACTGCACAGAGCACTTTTTGTTTTCAGTATCATAGTCCATGAGACTACAGATGTTTTAAAAGAACTTTTCATTTCCTTTTGCTCACACTGCTCTGCCCATTTGCTAACCACAGCTGTTACACAACATACATTCCACATGGTAATTTGGATGGGACACTTTCAGGATATGTGTAGTAGCTGTTTTTTCATTTGCTCTGTTAGCCAGTCATAAAAAAAAAAATAAACCTCATTTTAGGTATGGAATATAATGAAAATCTGCAAAAGGACATAGTGTGTGAATACGGCTATTGTTCTACACACTCAAAGACATGCCAGTTTTTCTAAAATTACCTATATTTTTATTATCAGACTACCAGCTTTCCAGGCTAGTACTATAAAAAAAAGGTCTGTTCTTCAACTCCTCCACATTCCCAAGGACAGCAAGTGTTAGCAAGGCTAGGAATAGTGTGCTCTGGCTATGGATAACTGCCCCTTCCCCTCTCCTCCAGCAGCTGTTCTAGGAGGGACCTGTCAGGCTGGAAGGGTAGCTCTGCTCTTGCAAAGACAGAAAGGCTTTCTGATAAGGCCTGTAGTGACAGGACAAGAAGCTACATTTTCAAAATGAGAGACGGTCTAGATTACACATAAGGAAGAAATTCTTTACTGTGAGGGTGGTGAGGCACTGGCACAGGTTGCCCAGAGAAGTTGTGGATGTCCCAAACCTGGGAGCATTCAAGGCCAGGCTGGATGGGTCTCTGAACAACCTGGTCTCATAGAAAGCATCCTTGTCCGTGACCTTTAAAAGTCCCTGGTGACTGGAAGCAACTTTTTTATATAGAAACTTTCTATAACTGCTGAAGTCTGCAAAATACCCTGAGACACGCACAGCACCCACAGCTGTGTGCGACCAGGGAGCTAAAGGCGAAATCTCTACATTATTTCTACTGATTCCTGAGCTATTCAGTTTCACTGCATAAACAATTTCTTTTCCCCAGCAAGACCTGCAGCAGTAAATCCCATTTTGCTCTGGCCTGCAGAGGTGTAGCCACTGCCCAGAAGGTATGGGAGTGCTGGAGCCCAGCCCGGGCACCTCGGGCCCCCACACAGCTGCGTTAACACAGCACACGTGGTCACTGCTCATTTAAAGGCATCCGCTGGCCTCTTGCTTTCCAAATCGGATGCACATTTGTTTTCCTCTGAATAAAGGCAGAATAAGAGATGCTGACGTTCCTTTCAGATCAACTGTGCATTTTGAAATGGGATGAAACGGGCTTTTAGTGTCTCCTTTACATGCAGCTCACTATGTGTTTTCCAAGAGCACATTTGAGTTTTTACGCTTTCTGGCAACTGTAAATTTTAGTCTTGCTGACAGCAGCAGTAAATGCTTTATGCAGAACAAAATCAGCTCTCTGGAAAGTTGAACTCTGTTTTCTTGCTCCATAAAATATCTCTTGGTGCTAATGCAAACAGAAAGCTTCTTTGCTCTCAGGGAAAGGTGAGGGGAAAAGAAGTGCCAGCTTCCAGTATACTGCATGCTACTGCTTTTAGTGGCATTGTGCTGGCAATAAAAATGCTATTTTTCTTTGTAAAGTGTACTGTTGCTTTACTTAAAAATAATAATAATAAATAAAAGCTGCTCACAACAAACCTGACACTTCTGAGAATTCCGTTAGATACTTTTCTGCATCTACCAACCTGTATTTGCTTACTTCATGTGTTTTCCTTTACAAGACCATCCAGCCTATATTAATGTTAAGCCCCTGCTCCTCTGCAGTTTTTAATGGAACAGGGATAGACTGCTTAGGTTTGTGAAGTGTGGGTGACGTCCTTGGGGACTGCTGCTACTTCAGCTGAAATCAGTTACAGAATTCTTTTAGCCTTTGTACAGGAGAAAGATATTATCCTCTCTTGGATATGTCTGATCACTGTCATGATTACACAGCAAGAATGCCCACTGATCGTGGTGGAAGTGATGGAATAGAAGGGGCAATAGTCATTGTACCATCAAAACAAGGAAGAATAATTGAAGTGTTTGAATGTAGAATATAATTATGATCAAAAACTAGACCTTATTTTTCACTTTCCTCCACCAGAAATGCCCGTATATATAAATGGATAGAGCTGGAATAAACCTTTAAGTTTTAAATGCTTTAATTTTTGGCAGAAAACACTAAAAAAAGGAGGTAAAAATCATATGTAGATATTTGGCACTTCACAGGTCCAATGATAATTAATGACCTTCATAAGCATCTAATGAAAAATGAATTTATGTCACTTAGCCAAATTTATTTCTGTTTGCATTCCATCCTTCTAGATTTTTTTTGGTTTCCATATTGCTGAAAGGCACAAAAAATCTCAAATTTATTCAAGCTGTTAGAAAAGAAATGCACACAGAACATTAAGTAGTTGCTCAAATGTTGCTGAGCAGTAAAATACTATGATAAAGTGGCATCTTGCTGTGTCTCTATTACTTCTTCAGCACTAAAATTAATTTATGATCAGTCATCAATTCATTTACATGTCATTTTATGCTAAATCTATCGTTGCTGATGAATGCATATCCCTAGATCCATTAAGCTTGAGTAAAGTCTGTGCTTTATAATATGACCCCGCTAATTGTTGCATTACCATTTTTATGAGATACAAAAAGTAGCAGTTTTCTATTTTCTGAGCACATATTTAATCCATGAAACACATTCTTCCTATTAAATGCAATCTGTCTAACTGCTTATAAAATAGAACCTTTTGCAATAGGTATCCCTAAGCAAATCAATATAAATATTGAGCTCTGCCATGGTAAAATATGGCTCATGAAGATGATATTGTGCAGTTTTTGAGTATTATTCCATTTGTGCTCAGACACAGTGAATGAACAACTTTTTCCATACAGACAGTGATCAGTGAGTCTTTTAATCAAGACCAAAGCATGTCAAATAAGGGATATTCTTCCTTGCTGAGCTACACAATCTACTGAGATTTTTATAATTTAGATCTATATAATTCTATTGAAAAAAAGTTGTTACCCATTTGCTGTGTAACTGTTTACAAGAATATCTCTCAGTTTATATCAGTTTGTATCAGCTAGGTAGAAGAGGTCTTGCTCTAATTTCCATGCTAGTCAATGAGTCAAATTCTTCCCTCGGTCAAAATGCACCAGGACTGAAGATACAACAGCTCTCACTACCAGCTTCCCTGGTGCTGCAGGAGGAGGAGGAGGTAAGGAGAGGGCAAAGAAAACCCCCAAACCATAATACTTTGACCCGAAAAAACCTAGGCTTGTTCTTAGTGATTTCAGTGAGAAGCAAATTAATTTCTTCTACAGTCATCATATGCAATTAATTAAAGCTATTAAAGTAAAATAATGTAACAGAGTCTTTGTGGCTATTCATGCCGTAACTCTGCAGAGCACTTCATTATAAAGGCAAACATTAAACATAAGAGAAAGAAAAAAACATATTTCAATGTGTCTCTGAAAGCAAAAAATAACCCTAAATAATTATGAATTAAAAGTTTTACCAGTGTTTTTTGGTTTTTTCTTTCTATTTTTTTTTTTTTTTCTTTTAGGCAGATTCAGTGACTCAATATCCTAACAAACCATACTGGGAATGAAGCAAAACCTTGGCTTTAATTTTATTTAACATCCCACAAACGTGCAAATCTCAACCTCCCTCCTTGAGTTCTCTTTGTGATATCTGGAGAATGTTAAGATAGAGTTCCTGTGCAATCCTCCTTTCTTTTCACTTTATTATACATGTCAACATTATGTCTCTGCCACCTGCAAAGAGAAAAGCTTAATAGTGCAGATTAAATCCTTGTCTGAATCTTCAGTTAGCTGTGACTAAAACTCAAGGGCCTGGAAGAAAACTTGACTTTCAAACAGTTTGGAGGAGCAGCACTGTGGTGTCAGGGGGATTCAGTAGTTTGTGCTTCGGCTCATGCAGTGCCAGTGCTTCCCCTCGGAGAATCCCACGTTTGGCGCTGCAGGAAATCCTTGTTCTCAGCTCAGCCATGAAGAACAAAGCCCCATTTCACTCCAAGAGTGGGTGTTTTTGAGGCATCGCTGAGGCTTGCTAACACTACAGGGTGAGGAATCTCGCCCTGCTCCCTCCACAGCAACTCTGTTCGGAGGAAGTCTGGACCAAGGGATGTCAATTTAGATTTCTCACAAACACTGAACTCCCAGGGCACTTCAGAATGAACAGAAATATTGCTTCATCTGGGTCAGCTGTTCTCATTTGCCTCCATTTTCAAAAACGTATAGAGAAGTGAAAATGTAGCCTATAAATTCCAAGCAAAATGTTGGCTGAAGTCACCAAAGGCTCTGTGAAAAGAAGTAGCTTACATATTCTCAGCACAAGAAAGAACAATTTAGTTGTTCTACAGTATTTTAAAAGCAATCAAATTGAAGAATGAGAAACAGCTTGGGAACAACTGAAGCAATTTGCTATACACTCCTTAACACCAGCAAACACACTCTAGAAGAGTTAACAGAAATACATCAACAAAAATTAAAGTTCTCTTTTGAAAAACAAAATTTGCCCAAGTATAATAGGCAATTTCTTTCCACCTTTAGAAAAAAACAAGCCCAAAACAAGCTCTTCTAAAATCAAGGTTTTACCCATATAGTAACTGAGGAAAAAAGAAGTAATTTTGTTATTTGGAGATTCTGCCATCTTACAGACCTTTCAGACTAACACTGTGGGTGTATTTCTGTAAAGCTATTGTTCCTTAATTAAGTCAGTCTAAACGTTGGCTATGTGCTATAGGGGCAGCCTAAAATTTTGCTTCCCTTCCAGCTGCACATTCCCTTCCTGCAGTGCCAGCCCACACCTTGCCATGCAGTGAACCAGAGCAAGGAACAGATCCAGCTAGTAATTAAATAAGTAAAAGAAAAAGCAAAAGAAAAACCTTAATTTTCAGCTGGATGAGGCTGCATGAAGTTAGTGATGGAGATGAGTGGAAGTGTATTTAGATCACCTTAAGTATACTCTCAGTCTACATTATCAAGTTCTGCCCAATGTCTTCCAAAATACCAGGAAGCTTTTAACACTCCACTAATTAGACATCTAACACTCCAGAAATGAAGCAAGATTTATTAATATTATAAAAAGCTTGAAGGTTGTTCATAAAAGTATATATTGCAATAAGCACTAAAGTTTCAAATTGGAGCAGTAATACAGCTATTCCATATTTGCTCTAGGAAGGGTGGTCCAAACTATTAGGTGAAGATGCAAATGTGGAAACATTCATTTTCTGATTTACAGATACATAAACATTGGCATATTAATATATACCAAATGAGACATTTATACCAACCTGGGGTTTTTTTTATTTATTGCTGTTTTACCAGTGCAAAACTCTTAGTGAATTGCTAACAGAAAGGCTTCTGAGCCATTAGTGAGATATGCAAAAATATGCAGAATTGTAGCCTGAAGGAGATTACACTAGAAATTCAAGCAAAGTGAGTTAACATACTCATGCACTAATAAGTTAACCTTCTCAATTCAGGGATTTAAACTTTAACTCTATGGCCTTCAGTTGCATCTAGATTTCAAATCGCAGCAGCAGAGATACCATTCTTAAATCTTAATTAGATTGGCAAGCAATCTGGCTCTAGGGTGAAGGAAAACATGGAAAGTGGGATTAAGCTACACACTATTTCATTCAATGAGTAAAAACGAAGAAAATTGTAGGTATTGATGCTCCACCACTGTCATATTCCTGCAGTGTTTTCAGAATATCACTCTTTAAGTATGGGTGCAAAAGCCTCGGAATTTCAGAGGTCCAGACAAAGAGGGAATTCTATGGTGGTAGGAAGTTGTTCTGAAGAAATCTCCCTTAAGGTACAACCAGCAATCCATGTTGGTCTGCTGAGATCAAACACTGGAGCAGCACCCACTACCACTGTGACATTGGGGAGGTTTGGGTCTCCAGCACACCTGCACCTTACGGACACAGAACATCATATAGAGACCCAGGTTCGCCTTAAAGAGAAGTTTTTAAAAAACAATGTCTTTCGCTGCCTTCATTTCATAACAGCAATTTAATTCATTTGGATTCTGTGCACCAGTTTATAGCAGGCCTTTCTAGGCCCCCTTTGATGATGATGTAGCTTTCCAAGGCATGCAGAGGACAAGAAGTGAGGGAAGGAAGGTCAGAACTATTAAACAGATTTTCTAAAAGGGAACAATTACTAAGTTCAGCAATACAAAGTAGGTTCAAAATACGCATTTTCCTACATAAATGTTGTATTTACTCTAGAAATAAATATTGTGCTGGTCTAACTACACTTACTCTGAAGTCTTTAACTTCCTTGTGTTCATCTGGGAACGCATTTGCCCAGCAGAATACCTAAAAATGCTCTAGGATAACATTTTTATGCTGCTCCTGATTTATGAAATATATATTGCTAAGCTGAGGTCTTCCCCCTCTTTTTCATGTAACTGCCTTGCTTCTCTAGTAGAATGAACCTCTCATGAAAGCTAGGATATGACTGAATTTTCTTTCAAGTCTTTAAAGCTTTTTAAAATTCATGAATTTCCTTATCATTTTGCAGCAAAGCAAAGTATTTTCAAATCCTTCTTTAACTTTAGTGTTTAGCATTAACACATTTTAAATGTTACAGAAATTGAGTGGAATAAATTTTCACTTATGAAGTGTCCACATGGTGATGTATTTTACTGGTAGGAACAAGTTGGTGTCACTGTGTTTGGTTACCTGTCACAGAGCTGTCTAGATTGTCCATACTGGAGCCTGGAGTATGCTCTAGACCTCTTAGTGGCCTACTGATTTCTACAGTTTCTTCTTCAATATCATCCTCATCATCATCGTCATCTGGAACATCTGTTTCCAAATCTGAAATGAGGTTTCCAGATACGTATCCTAGGGGAGGAACTGGAGCCTGAGGAGGTTGTGTATTGCTTTGGATGTGCCTACACAAACAAACAGGAAAAGTTATCAGAATGGATAAGACTTTCCAGCCCATGGTCAATAAAACACAAGCCTTTCAAGAAGTCCTGAAGTGGATTTACAAAACGTGCTTGGTTAGGTCAAACTCAAGAAAAGTAATTTCAGTTATTCACCACTGCTTCTAATACCAGAGTGTCTGCACATTTTCCAGTCTTAAATAAAAAGAATAAAGACAAAATCCTCGAGGATGGGGAAGGTCAGGATTGTCTTCTCACAGATGAAGAGCGATAGACACAGAGGCTACATAAATCAGGTAGGAAACCCATGGAAAAGCACAATTCTGAATCCCAGCTAGCATATAAGTGTCTCACCCAATACTCCCCCTTGCAAATCACACATTGAACCAAAGTTAAATCTCACTCTTTCTGCTTAAATAGATACAGTGCCTGAAGGAAAAGTCACCCTAAAGAGGAGGAAATGGCCAGCAGGACAGAAGAAATTTTCAAGTCCAATGAACGCATCATCAGCAAGGCCTTTTCATTTTGCTTTATTCCAAGAAGTTTAATTGATTTAATTGCAGCAGTATTAGGGCATGCATGTGTGAAATTACTGCATGCAGCAGTCACTTAAAAAAAAAAGAAAAAAGAAGACAAAAAAAAAGCACCCACAGGATAGCTAAAGGGCCAAAGGAAAGCATGGGATTCAGAGTTTGATTTGCCTGGTCTCTGAGAGAAAAGAACACCATCAGCTTTCAAAGCAGCATTCCCCACAGCACAACAGGTACACAGCAAGCTGTGCCAGGGTAGCCAGCCATGACTGGCCTTGGCACAAGAGTATGTACCATGCTTGAAATTGCTAACTTAGGCACGTGGGAATCCTTGGGTGGCTCTACATGAGGTGCCATGACCTGATTCGAATCGGCAGCACTCTGGATGGGATCCAGGATTCTGCTGGTCTCTTGCTTGGACATAAGTAAAAATGAAAAAAATTACAATTGTCACCTGTTTGGCTCCCAGCTCTAATACATTTTCAGTGAAAACTTTCTGCTGTATTACTGCCTACATGAATGAATTATCTTTATTCAATGAGCCTTTTTAAAATTTATTTTCATAATGTAAATCTATCAGCTGTGAGAATGTCACGGTAAATGTTATTTACCACTGGTAACTTTCTCCACCTCAGTGTTGATTTTAACTTATTGCTTATTCTGAATCTAATTTCCAGAACAAGTGCTTCCTTTCTGACATACAATCCCCTTCTGATTAACAGTTATTGAACACTTTTCTGCCTGGACACCAGGTTTTTAGTGTTCTATGCAGTGTTGAAAACACTGGGGCACTAAAGGGCAGTACCATCTAACTAACCCTCAATAAACAGTGTGATTAGCTCCCAATCAAGCAAAATGCTTAAGTATATGTTTAATGTTAAGCCTGTGATAGAACAATTGAAGTCAATTTCTCATGTACTCATAGTTAAGCATATACTTAAGTGATTTGCTGGATCAAAGCCATAATGATTATGTACTTTTCCAGTAATCTCTAATGGGGTCTTTCTTAAATTCCTAGTTGGCTGATCTCTGTATTTCTCCATTGCTAGTCCCACAGTAACCTATCTGACAGGTCTCATTTTGCTGTTTAGTTTTCCCCTGTCTCTACACTGGACAGGTTAATTTTGTGAAAACTAGGAAATCTTCCTTCCCAGTCAAAACAGTGGAGGACTTTCTGTTGACTTTGACTAGCACGATACATATCCACCCAAACAACAAAAAAATATTAAAAAATTCTATGCCACAAAAATCACTTGTATGTAAAAATCACCCTCAGCATTTAGCCCAATACCCAAAAGGTATGAAAAAAAGGTTATGTCCTCGGTGTTTTTTTTTTTTTTTTTTTTTTTTTGGAATTTCGGGCTCAATTACTGTGACTTTACACAAGAGCGACATTAAAATCTGTATAATCCTAAGCACATTAGGAAACTTCCCAATCAATTTTCATTTCTCCAAAAAAGGGAGGAAGACCTCTCCTGCCAGCTGTGCGAGGCTTCTGTGCAGCATCCTGCTCCATCATCCGTGCCTGGACCGGTTTGGAGGTTGGGAGGGCGTCGGAAGGGTAACAGCTGCACAGTGCAGCAGCCACTGCCTGTGCTGGCAGGGCGTGCATCTGCCCGCTGGCTCAGAAGGCAGAACCTCCGACAGGCCAGCTCTCGCTGCTGCCTGGCGTTTGGGTCTGTCCCAGGGGCAGGCTGGGGCCCGTGGTACCCTGTAGATCGAGTGCAGATTGCAGACAAGCCCCGAGGCTTCCGCCAGGGGAAACAGCTGGCTTCGGTTCAGCACCGCCTGCCTACCTGCCTGATGCATTTATGGGAGCTCAAGCTGAATAACTTTGTGGCTTTATTTACCGGGGAAGGAAGGCTGCTCCTCTGCTGGCAGCGTGCCACTCAGTAACTAGCTCTGCTCCGCTCTGCTCCGCCGACCCACAAGGGCTTTGTCTGGGTAGAAGAGTTGTAAAAGGACAACTGCTGCTCAGGGAGCATCCAGGAAGCAACTGACCTTCACCATATTCCCAGCCTGGTGCAGCTGACAAGTCCTTTTTCAGTCCCTGAAGAGGTTGCTTCTGTTTGTTTTGCAGGGGAAATGTTACTGTGGCATTTGCTTGCTCTTCCTTTAAATAGGCATAAAAGCACTCTAAAACACTAGATCCATTCTGTAAATACTAACAACTTGCTTTCTGCTGCTTCTGGGTTTTTCCTACGAATCAGAAATTCTTATGGTAGTTCAAAGTACAGAGATGCAAATGCTTCATTCTCATGTGACGCAGTGTAAAAGCTGCCACACTGCTGTTTCAAGAGACTATCATTATTTTTAATCAGGAATTTAGAATCTTACTATTTTTGGAAGCCCTAAAAAATTCCCATCTCTTACTAGACTGAAAAAGCAGTAGTCTCACCTGCATAAAAGCTATCAGGAGGTGGATGTTAACTATTTAGCTGATCACGTGCAAAATTTTGGAGGAATATTGTTTTTACATGTTTTTAGACAAAATTTAGCATATTACCAAGTATTATGATTTACAAAGCATATACTAATGTGTAAGGCCTTCCAACTGTGGACAGAGTTTTGCTATTTCTTCTTCTATTTTACTTCTTTGGAAACATAATTGAAACGCTGTTGAACACAGTATTTATGTCATAAAGGAATGTATTATTACTATTAATTATTATTATAGCTTCATTTCCCTGATCACAGGTGACCCCTTCAAACATTTACCATGTCTGCTTTGCTATATCAAACTGGTAAGCCCTTGTTAACTCATCGAGGTGAGCTTGAAGCATTGGCTGCATCTCCTCTCGTGGGGAAGGCGTGAGGGTTGCAGTCGACTGTTGCCCAAAGGAGATGGCAGGAGATGAAGCTACTCCCCGGACTGGAGGTGTGGGGACACGATCATCATCTTCTTCAAGCTCATCCTCCATGCCCTGATGCAGGTAGGTCTGAACTGGCAAAGGTGGACACCAACCATCACTGTCATATCTAAAATAAAAACCAAATAAACTCAGTGTGTATCAAATCTCATCTGTGCCACACAGCAGAGGGTGTAGGGGGTATACAGGATTCCTGCTACAGTTGGAAACCTTGGTCACAGTGTGAGTTCTAAGATTACACGAAAATAGGGTCATAATTGCTTAAATTGTCCTTACTGAGTTTAATTTTTCCTACAACAGCTAAGCAACTCGAACAAGATATGCAACAAAAAAAATGAACTAACTCACTTCCAGGATCATTAATGTAGGAGAATGAATATTGACCTGGACATGAAAATAGCAGCATTCCTAAAGGTAGAGCAAGCTTTACACAGTAGCACTTACGCACTTATTTCACAGAATCCCAGAATAAGCCGAGTTGAAAGGGACCCACAAGGATCACCAAGTCCAACTCCTGGCCCTGCACAGCGCCATCCCCAAGAGTAACACCATGAGCCCAAGAGCATTTTTACTTCCCTCCTCCCCTTTATCCATCTAATAAATTTACCATTTGTTGCTGGTTTGGAGCTTAACTAAAAAGCTACGCTTTCCTCAGAAATTCTGGTCTTCCCACCCTGCAGCCGGGTATCTCCTGTGATGTGCAATACATTAATGTCACAGCAGCACCGACCCCAAGCATATGCTGTGTCACAGCACCAGCTGATAAGGCACATTAGCACACATGCTGACAGCTCTGCCAGCACCCCACCTCCTAACCAATCTGTCCTGGGACTTACCTACACAGTGCTACATTTCTGAACACTTTCAACACACCTGCCCAAAGTAAACGGAATGATTAACTACTAGGAGTGTTCTTGCATATCGAATACTCTCTTCACACATAAGGGGTGTCCTAGCAGGAGTTCGTGGTTCATTTGTTGCCTTAAACCAAAGGTGTAAGGAGTGATGCTGTATCTTATCTGACCTAGAAACAGAAGCTCTATATTTTATTACCACTTCTTATGAAAGCTTTGCCAGCACATCAATTCTTTTCAGTCTCTGTACCCACCACAGGACCCTTCAATTCAGGGTTGTATTACAGTATCATCCTGGGATGCTGTCCCTTAGAGACTCTGGCCTCATTCCAGGTGTGATCATTCCCTGTGCATTGTCTCCCCAGAGTAATTCCCTAATCTAAACACAACTTCAGTGGTACGCAGCTTTGCTGACAATCACACCACTCAAATCTCAAATGTCTACTTTTCCCATCTTTAAAACATCCAGTCAAGCATCAGTCCCTTAAGCATCAGCACAGAATTCTTCTTAACTCCTGGTGTGTTCCAAAATAACTCAGGATACACAGACTTTTTTGGGTTTTTTTTTGTTTTTTTTTTTCCAAAAGGCAACCAGACAACCACAAGCTCTCACAGCTCTTTCACTGTCAAACCATCACACACTCTAAAGGCCGTTTTCCAAGCATCATCTAAGTCACTTTATCTTCTTTCCACCTTCAAGGACTGCTGACAAGGTCCTTTTTTCTGCAATGCAGGCAGGCAATGCATTTCACTATACAGTTAATTTCTCAAACCAGCTTAAAAACACTCTTTTAAAGCTTCTGATTTGGAAGGAAGGATTTACCAATTTCCCAGAGAAAAATGAATTGCTGTCAATTTTCTCAAGTGTGAAGCCAGGTTATAAAAAGGCTGGGAACACTGAGATGGAGAAGTTTCAAAACCTGTATTATGAACAGAACATTTACTTTCAGCAAAACCCAAATATTTCTAAAATTACCTGAACTACTTTTTCCTTATACAGAAATCTGTAGTCTGTATTCAAACACACAGATTCAGGACAGCTAAAACAACCTGACTCAATCATCCAAAAGTTCATGGAAGACATATCTGGTAATTCACACTGGTATAAATATAAACCTACATATATATGTATATATTTATAAAAAAAATCATATATATATACACATACATACATACACATGTGCACAGAAGTGAAAATAAAGGCTGCTTCTTAACTCCTGGCCTCCAGGAGAGGTTGAGTGATTGATCATTACCATTTTCATAACACAGAGATTTCAAAAAATTCATCTTTAGCATACAGTTAAGCTATGACCAGCTGTAATTTGTCTTTCCAAACAATATTCACTCAGGACATTTGCACCCAGGGCTGAAGGGACATCCTAAATCTTGCTGCTAAAAGTGTGCAGTGCAACAGTTCTCTCGCTTCCTTTTGCTCTCTCAACCTCATGCTTTGCTATAATGGCTGCTTCTTTAAAAGGGACAAGGCAGAAAGACACTCCCTGGTGACTTTTCAATCATGAATAAAAGAGCTTTGGATGTGCTCGCCTTCTGACCCCACTTGCTTCAAACCCCCAAACGTTCAGCTCGATAGCAAAAAGGTTTTTTCGTAAAGAGGTTTCTTAGTGAAAAGTTTCTGCACAAGTACCGTATCTTTACCCAAATTTTGTTTGAAATGGAAAGCAGCCTTAGCCTGAAGTTCAGGACATTGAGATTCAAGATTCCAGGTACAAGAACCTTTGTCTTCTTAATGTAAGGTGTCCAAAAAGCCACAAGTCCTAACCTGCATTTTAGAGAAAAACAAAACAAAACAAAAAAACAAAAAAAACCACAAACTCAAACCCAAAAAATCAACAAACAAAAAAAAAAGGCAAGAAAAAAAGAAAACCTAACAGACTACATAATAACTACACATCAATGATACAGTTATAGAAACATCTGGTACCACCATAGCAATTATTGGTCACATCCGTGTTCTTTTTTGTTTGCAGAGTAAACCCAATGTGGTGAAAACACAACTCTTTTCAAGTACACTTATTAAAATCTAAGTGCCTTAACTTCATTAGGGACCTCTGATTGTAATTTCATTATAATTAAGACCCTAATAAGCTCTGGTTAACAAACATAAGTCTCTGTTTTTCTAATAAGTTTTATTGTAGTGTCAGCACTTCTGTAGTAATCTTTTACTATTAAAAAGCCTGACTCATTACACTGATAGATTTGTTCCTTCAAACTAGAAGATAAAGGTGACAGATAAAGGGCACATTTCTAATGGAACTGTGTTTCATTACACACATAGTTGCAACAAATGAAGCTTCCCTCCCTAAAACTCACCATGAAGGACTTTTTGAAGTAAAAGGTACTACTGCCTTAACTTTTCCTAAAGACAGAAAATAAGTATCAAATATATTGACATTCAGCAGCTAATATTCCATTTTGAGGCGTACTCAATAGCAAGAAATAGAAATAACCAAATAACAATATGCAGACTGCCTTTACTGGGGTTGGCTCAAGACCATGCCTATTAATGGTGAAAAGTAAAAGATAACGAGTAAGTAATATGCATTTTCTTACTATCAGGTTTAGATAAAACCAAGTAAAATTGTCTTCTCTGAAAAGGGTAGGAAAGGGAACATGTCAGTTTGGGAGCAACTATAGGAAAAGAGAAACTTAACTGGTACTAACAAGCTCTTTGCTGAGGTTAAAAAGGAATTAAGGAGATCCCCAAAGCCACCACATTATATAACAGGGCTGGTTGTAGTAAGATGTTCATTTCTCATTTATGGAAAAATGGAGACAAATGCAAACCCTAGTCCTCTGGGAAGAAGATGGTAGAGAAAACTCAGTGATGGTAGAGAAAACTCAGTGTATTTCTTCTGTGATAGGTTAAGTGGCTTTTTTTTATATCACTTGCTATTGTGGCTTATATTTTGCAACTTAGAATTCCACTAGTGCTTATAAGGCCATTTCTTGAGTTTTTTGGTGACAATCATACCAATCAAACTCACACTTGAATTTAATTGTTATAGGGAGACACACAGAAAAACAAGTTTCTGTTTAGATGCCTCCTTCCTTGTTTTATTGATCTAAACATTCACATTTTGTATCAAATGATGAGAATTTTATTAAAGTGTTCGGGTTTTCTGACTGGAAGTTCATTTTTCAATTGTAATTCACAATATAATTACATCTGCAGGTGACCAATTCCAAAATTAAAAGACTTTGAACTTGTCAAAGACAGAGTACATCAAAACAAACCAAGAAGAACAAAACAGTTTAAAAAATGTGGCTATTTTTTTTTAACCCAATATGCCCATATTAAAGGCAACATAAGGAATGCAGTCTATGATTCTTTCTCTTTTAGCATGTTGAAAAACACAGAAACAAGATCAACCCCTGAACACAGAAGGACCATTAGTATTGGAGGCAACCTGAGAAAGTGTGGGCATTGCAGATTCAGTCTTCATCAAAGGTGGTTGCAAATTACTGTAGCTCCAGACTGAGACTCTAAGTCCAACCTTCAAATTTTTTCTGTGTTTTGGTAAAATGAGTATTACAAGGTCTTGCTACCACTACTGCTCATGAGACATTGTGAAAACTAGAGAGGAGTAATTCAAAACATAATCAGAGGAAAAACTAAGTCTGAATTGTTGTGAACCTGGAGGCTGGTGATTACCTTCCCCTTAAATAACCAGTGTTGTCGTGGTGACCAACATCATTTGTTCTAGCTAAATAACAGATGCTTTATGCAACTGAGGAGTCAAGTCTTGTGCCACAAGGGATTTCTCTATCAGGTTTTCCATTTACTTTTAGTGCTATTTCGTTGTTCTGAAGAAAATCCAAGCGGTTTGCCTTCTACTGCATAATTGTTTCAGTGAAATGACTGCTCATGTTTTTTAAGGATACAGACTCATAAAGACAAAATTATTATATAGTGAAACAATTTTAAATTTATTTTAGCCTCTTATAACAGAATACATAAGACAATGATTATATGAACTTTTTGCCTTGAGATTTAAACAACACTCACAATTGGTAAGGTTATTCCTTTTCCATTACTTTGAAATTCTAACTCCAACACAGCCTGAATGGGCCTTAATTTTAAAAATAACTGCACTGACTAACACAGTTATTTCCTGCTCATTTTAAGAGTCAAAGGAGCTGGTATAAACTGAAATAGTATGGAATTTTTCTAACTTTAATTGTGAAAGTAGTAATGATCAATTCACGCTTACAATTGAGATAACATTTGAAATATTTTTATTCAGTAAAGCTGTTACAATGTATTCTTAAAAATGCTTCACCCTTAGGAAATAGTGATTAATCAATGTATTGAAACAGACAGAAGTTTGTCCCTGACAGAACAATTATTCTCAAAGGCTCCAACAGAGCTACCCCCAGTAAACTGTTTTTATATACTCTGATTTTCCTCCAGAGTTTGGTAACCTGGTATTTCACATAATTACACTTTATAAAAGGCATTTAGTAATTGTTGTCTGTGTAGGAAATGTCTCTCTCCTCTCATTTAGCACTTCTTGTGTGATTTTGTGTCCTTGAGGAAAGATTGAGCTACGCAAAAATATGTGGAAGATTCCAGAAACTTGAAAGTTGTTTGAATAATAACAAAAAAAGCCTATAATTAGCATGCCTTCCTCAACTGTGAAATTTCTTCTAAAAGTCGATGAGAAGATTATTATCCATTGGTTGATCTTCAAAAATTAATCCGATTTGGTGTTTTTTTTTTTTTTTTTTGTTCTGTTGGCTCTACTATTTTTAAACATCAAAGCAGTGAAAAAGTACAAAGAGCCAGATTATGTCATCCTTACTCACTCTGAGTCCCATCAGCTGCACGCAGTCCCAACAGAATTCAATTAAGCTACCTGTGAAGTGAGATACTTCCCAGCATGAGAAAGCACTGAAGCCCTGCACAATGATGAAGCAAGGTCACTTTTGTTTCCACCTTCAGTCACCATCCAGAGGAGCTATTCAAACATTCCTCCTCCACAGCCTTGAATAAGTCTACATGATAGGGCGCTCTCTCTCTCTTTTTTTTTTTTTAAACAAAACAGAATAATATTGTCACTTAGTAAAATTAAAAAAAAAAAATAGAAAAGTACTCATTTCTGCAAATCACAGATTTTTCTTCAAAAGAAAAGAAAAAAAAAATTTACCCTGCTTCTTGCTGATCCACCCCATAGTGCTCCAGCTCTGTGCCTGGAAGTGGCTGCACAGGAGGGGGAGGCAGGGGAACACTGGCCCAGGTTGAACCATTGTTTTTCTGAGGCTTGGCAGTATTTTTGTTTTTCTTCTTTTTCCCTCCTTTGCCACCTGCAAATCCAAAAAGAAAAATAAAATGTTAGAGATATAATGTGGGAAAAAAAGCCAGCTATTTACATTTCTTTGACAGAATTCTGATTCCAGATGGCACGCCCCAGAAAAGAAGATGTATTTATATCTCAGCAGAATCAGCATCAGAGTGCTGATGCTGTCACCAGGTTATAAGTAATAATAGAATGGAATGGGAAAATATTCTGAATATTTGCTGAAAATCACTTCTGTTTAAACATCTGCACACTTACACCACAGTAGTGCAGAAACAAGGAAAGACAGGTTTTCCAGTATCAGAAATATATTTCCTGATTTATTCATGTGCACTTTGTGACTTCTTGAATTCACTCTTAGATAAAATTATAATAAAACATAGCAAATTATTTCAAATTTCAGAATCCAGTGGGATTATAACACAGTTTTGCATAATCACTTTCTGTGGAAAACACAGAGGTTAAGGACATCATCCAAAAAAAACAGTCATTGAAGTCAATATCTTTCAAGACAAGAGTAAATTGTCAAAACAAAAGAAATAGGGTTTTGTTGATAGGAGTTTCCTAATTTCTGTTTTTTTAAATAGCAGGAAGTCATATGCAATGTTTTAGGACTGCCTGTTTCACAGGATTCAAATATCTTGTGCCACTAGGGAGAAGAGGTTCTATTTCCGATATACAGCTCCAATGGATGAGGTAGAAATGAAGTGAGCAATGCATTTTGGTTAAACTCTCTGCACTTCTCTTCGTGTCCTTGTATCCACTTCTGCAGCTGAGACACCTCCTTTTGTGGGACAGTTATCTTACAGAGAAAGTTCTCATCCCACTTGCTTCACTTCTTTTATTTTGCCCTGACTTCTTCTTCTTCTTGCCAGGAATTCATTAAGAGGAAGAATAGCTCAACATTTCAAACCCCTTGACTGCCTGGGGACCCATCTATTTTTTTTGAGTTTTGTTGCGGCTTTCAAACTCTTTGGCTTGTTGGGTGGAGGAATGTTTTGTCAGATGCCTTTTCAGTGGGGTACCCAGCTGCTGTCACTCATCCTGGCCTGCTGCAGAAAGCACAGTCTAATCCATCTCACCCACTGACGACACTCGCTGATTTATTAGGATCAGCCAAAAAAACCTTCATGTAAAAATGAATCAGTGAATCAAGAAAGCCACAGGTGACTTGTAAGGAGGGGTGGCACGGTGTGCACTGGCAGACACTGCCCTCTTTGCCATGGCTCTAACTTTAGGCACAGAGAAACACAGAAGGAGGTGCAATTCTAGCAACAGAGAGAAGCCCCTATCATGGGACTTTTTGTCCATGAGACAGTGGCTTTCTCCTGTTACCTGCAAATGTCAGCTGGATGAGAACAGGAACAAATAGGGAGGAAAGAAAAAGGTGATTCTGTGACTCAGAAGTGGCCAAGGCTTCTCTTTTCACCTCCTGCTGTGGCTGCTAGAGACAGGCAACAAGCCCAGCAATGTTTCTAATCGAGCTGGCTGGCAGCACAGTGCGAGCGAGACTTTGCTTTCCACTACTTAATTCCAGGCCAGAGCTCTTCCTTCCTTGTTTTTGAGTACTTTAAGTAAGTCCAGCCAAGATCCTGTCATTCATTATGTGTGAACTGAGCTGATATTACTTCTGTTAGGGTGGAAAACAAGCTCTTCCGTTTGTAGCCTGGCAGAGAGGGCACCTTTCTTGAAAAGGGAAAGAAGATTTTGAACAGTGAAAAGAAATCCCAGTGACAGTGGAGGCAGAAGAACAAAAACATGAACCTTCTGGAGAGAAAATGAAGTTTGCAAAGCACAGGTAAGGCAAAAAAAAAAGTGGAGTTAGAAATAGGGTTACTGAACAGTGCAAAGGAATTAGGTTAATTTTAATTTGTGGGACGTGGGGAAATTTTTGAAAAGTCAGCAGGAGTAGGAGCCAACAAGAGCTAAGGCAGGAGGGGCTGCTTTAGGAGAAAAGCACATGCATGTGTGTTTGAGTTGCAGGAGGATTTAAACTAGGAATACAGAGAAGGGAAGTGCAAAGAACAACTTCAGCTCAGAGATTAGTTGAGGTGGAGAGGAAGATTTTGGAAGTGTAGCATCTTGATAATCTTAGGAGACTGGTAAAATGTAGGTTGCATGTGTGGAGTGCTAGTATGGGAGTCACTTGCATTTTGGGGGTTTCAAAGAGAGAAATTAGAGATCATGGAGATATTAGAAGGAGTGAAGCAGAGAGACAGGGCACTTTTTTAGCTGAAGAAATGAAAGAAGAAAACTCCAAGGTCATTGCTGGTAGGGAAAGCAGCCTACACTGTACAGTTGGGCAGGAGATTTCTCTTCTGTCTCCGTGGGCAGAGTTACTCCACTGTCAGACTGGTGGGACAGATACCTAACACATAAAGCCTGATTTGTGTTTGAAAACTGATGCAGCGAAGCCTCATTCCCCCATAGCAACAATGCTTGATGCTTCAGTGTCTCCTCACACTGAAATTCAATTATATTGTTTGAATCTCTAGGTGAATTGGGTCCTGGAGAAAGAATTTGCCAGTTGTGCTGCTGATTCTAGTACAGACATAATCTGTGCAAAGTACAGCTACAAAATTTCCCTGCCTCATAAAACAGTTGAGGTTTTAGCTATTTTCCATTGCACAGTGGGATAGGAATTCTCATGATATTCATGTGATAGAGACAGAAACTTGGTCAGAATAATAAGCAGTACTTAAAGTACCAACCAAGGAAGTAAGAACAAATTCCTGTTCACCATGATGGGGACTACGTAATCAAAGCTGGTCTCTGACTCCAGTGATGCTCTAATTATCAGACTATTTGAAGGTCTCCCCCAGTTTCTCATGTATTACAGACACAATTATCCTGTATCAACGGCATAATTAGTGGGCAAGGGAGAGCAAAATACTGACTCTGCAGTCCAATAATCTGACACTCACCTGAGCATTGGGGCATCCAGTTGTGAACTGCCTTGGTCACAACAAGAGTGCCCTGGCCATAGAAAGACTGACTAACCTGAAGTTTCCTCATGTCATCAGAAAATTCACTTCAGACTGAGAAACGCTACACAAAGTATGTTGCACCTAAAATATTTGATTGAAGTCCAGCCTTTGATCCACGGGCATTTTCCAGTGACACTTCCTATTTTCTGAGAAAATTCTTAGGCAGCCTTAGCTGTCAACATATCCAAAGTGTGATACTGCCCTCTGATATCTGACATATATGTAACTCAGCACATCAATTTCTGCATTTTCATGCAGCCTGGGGAGCAAGCTGATTTCCTAAGCTACTTGTCAATATACCTCACATGCAAGGAACAAGAACCTTCCTTGAAGTATTTCATGAACTCAGCTCCCAGATACCTCTCCAACAACACCATAAGCCTATCTTTTGGTCTCACTCAAATCAGCTAATGCTCCCCCTTGAGAACACAAGACGTGCAAACACATTTGCCTATTTGAGTCAAGGGCCAATGATTATAGGCTTCTTATCTCAAGATTCAATTTGAATAGTCATTTAAATTGACATAAAGAAGCCACTTCTAGGTTTGGTCTGTTACCGTGAGGACTGCTCCAGCTTACAACGGAAATTCAAAAGGCTGTGGATATATTATGATTATCAAAATTAAGTCACTTTATCTCTCTAATATTTCAGCTAGGTGAAATCACAGATTTTCATTTTAACTGCTGTCTTTTCAGTTTTTGTCTTGACAAAAAAATAAAAAAGACAGCTACACATACATAAGCAACAAGTAAGCAAAATGAAATAAATAAAGAAAAAAGGTGTGTTCAAATATAATACACAACCACATGTACTATGATCATTTTCATCTAATGAAAATGCATCATGTTTCCAATAGAACATGCAGCACACATAAAATTTACATCCTGTTTGTATGCAGACTTGGCACAATTTGTTGAAACCACAATCACCTTTCAGGGCCCTACAATTATTTCCAAGCTACTTCACTGAGGAACAGCATTTAGAAACAGCTCCTGGGCACGGGGTATCTGTTAACAACTCAGTAAAAACGTTAATCTCCTCATGAAGGTCAGTGTGGGGAGAGCTATAAACTGAGGACGGATGCAGAAATATATTTGCTCCATAGATTGTGTCAGGGAAAGGATGTGACAAGGTGAGGCTGGCTGGCACCACATGGAAGGACTCTCCAGTTATCTCCAAGTAGGTTCTGCAAAAACCCTTTCTGTTTCAGTAGAGTCCCATGTGACATTGCTTGCTGACGGGCAGGAACTCTCATGGTTATCCTCAGCTGGTGCCTGGGAGGTCTTCTGCCTCCCTGGCGAGCCGCTCGCCAACACCCCTCCGTCCCTCGCTCCCCTACGCACGGCGATGGAACCAACCTGAGAGGCTGCCACTCCTTTCGGAGCTGTTGTGGGAGCTGGTGGTGCTGAAATCCTGTGACTGGTTGTGTGGCAATCTATTAGCCAGTCCCTCAGCCACCCGGTAGTCAGGGATGTAAAGCAAGGCTAAGGGTTAAACGGCAGAGGTCACAGTGGCATCGTGGGATTAGTCGACAGCACAAGCACATGCAACACATGCAGTTAGCAAGTCAAGGGCAGATGGGGTGGGGTGGCAGGTTTTAATTTGGTTATTTTTAAAGGTACACCTACCCTAGCCTAATGGCAAGCAGATGGCTTGGTGACTAGCACAGGACAGAGAGCATTAAAAGCACAGTGCAATGTATTTTGTGATCAGGTGAGGTTCAGCACGCATGCAAGGTGTGCAAGCATTAGTTCAGGTCAATATGAACAGTGTCTCACAGAGCTAAAAAGAATTTTCTAATTCATGCACAGACAATACAGTACACAAAGCCAAGGGCTCTGGAAAATAAGAGCTGTAATTACCATTGTTGCCTTTGCCTTGGTCTGGGAGAGAGTAACCGAATCCCATGAGGTCGTTTTTTTGCTGAATGGAGCTTTTCCACTGCGGATCTGGTAAATCAACAGCCAGCTCGTGGATGCTGTTGGAATGCAGGATCTGGGTGGTGGCATATGGCGTAGCCTGCGTTATTTGGCTGGAGCTGTTGTAACTGGTTTTGGTGGTGAAGTCGATGCTGCTGTAAATGGCTCCATCGGAAAGCATGGTAGCTGTTTTATCTCCTTGCCCTGGCACGGGTGGCAGCACATCTGTGGTGAACAAAACAAATCATTGATGCACAGGAAGCCTGAAAGTACCGAGGTTTAAGCTGAGAAATAAACGTGTCATTTTGCACGTTTGCATTTCAGCTGAGACAGGTCCATGAGCCAACGAAGGGAAGATGATGTACAACCATCGCCAAGCTATCAGCAGCTGTGACAGGCCTACCACTTGTCCTTCACATCTCACTGCCTAAAACCATCTTTTTTTTTTTTCCCTATACCTTCAACTGTGAAAGTGAAGTTTGGAATATTTCTCCACTGAAGAATGTTTTCAATTGTTCACTCTATGTCAGAACCAATGAAACTGTCTGGGCTTCAGGGAAATGATGAAAGGAGAGAATTTACAAATCACGGAGGGAACTTGCCCAGCAAATATGTAGAAAAACTCTCAAAGTAATTTTTTAAGGGCATCACCTTGACTTCCTTGAAGCTTTTTGCATCAGCTTATCTAATTTTCCTTTTGACATTAGCCAGTACATTTCTTCTTTGCCACAAAAGAAAAACCTGACAAAAACAAGTTGTTCCTGATATGTGAAAGAAAATCTGTTATTCTGAAGGGATTTAGGTGATCAGTCCCTCAAAATGGTGATGTTGATAATGGAGAACAACTTGTTCAAAAACTCCAGTACAGTTACATGAAAACCATTACAGCATATTAACTAAATATCTGCTGAATTTTCTCCAAATTTTGAATCCTATCTCACACTGCAATTTTTATCTTTCATCAGTTAGATTGGCAGTCTTTCTCCTTACTAAACACTGAAGTGACCTTTGCTGGTGGAACACTAGATCTAGAAACTGAGACTAGTGAAGTGTGAAGAATCTAATGATGACTGGCATGATGTCCCAAGGAGAACCACAGCTCAGCACATAACCCTCCTTCCTGCTCTCTCAGAGGTCAATATATCAAATGGTACTATTTTTACAATTTATTTAGACTCTGAAAAGTTGAATCAGTTCCAGAACGTACTTCTTTGTAAAATCCTTCATTTATATGCCATTTGCTTTCTACAGCCAGATGGCAGCTAAGGGTTCCAACTGTTAGATCATACTTGAAATAATGCATACTCCTATAGTGAGGATGTTCATATCCCATTCTAGGGATCACAGCCATTTTTACATACCTTAAGCCCCAGAAAGAAAAGATGATTCTTACACCTAGTCAAGGGTTTAAGCTCAGTTCCAGACTCAGATGTGGGTTTTGTGCAAACTCAGCGAACACAATTGTTCTCTCACTGTCTCAAAGTCTTATCCAGCAATGAGATGTGACACCATGGTCTCCTCACACTGATTTGGTTTTGTTTGTGTTTTGTTTGTTTGTTTGTGGTTTTGGTGGTTTTCTGTGTGTGTTTGTGTGTGTTTGTTTGTTTTTGTTTGTTTGTTTGGGGTTTAGCTTTTTTGTTTTCCTGGAATCAACATTTAGATCACAGAACTATTTTCTTTTGCATTCAGGTGTGCAACAGTGAACATTTCAACATGGACCCTTAATAACATCTTCAGTCTCAGGGCAGCAACGTAACATTAACAATAATGGCAATAGTGAATGCTCAGCAGAGACACTGCAGAAAGAGAGATTAAATTTGGGTCCAACAGCATGATCTGGTTTTGCATACAGCAGGGAAATGGGCACAATCAAGTATTTAAAAGATCTTAATTGTATTAAATTACATCTGCAAATAAATTGTAAGCGCAAAAAAATTACAATTAATGCAAACTACAGCCCATATTTCAAAATCAGGTTGTTACTATCTATCTGCACACATGCAATGTGCTTGCCAGGGGAAGTACATAAACAAAAATGCATCTATGTGCAAATACAGTATGAGATGTGAGAGACAAGTGCAGTGCTATCTTTCTTGCATTTCATCCACAATATGAACATTTCCCCTTTCCACAATTGGTTTCGTCAAAGTATAATGGCTTGAAGTTTAGTAAATAAATTCTGTTGTTGATGTATAAAGTGAAATAAATCCAGCTCAACCTGTCTGTGTTGGATTTGAAGACTCAAGGAAGTAAAAACCAGCAAAATGCTCATCTCTGAAGTACTCAGGCATACATCTGTCTTTTAGAGCATATTTCTGGCAACTGAAGAGGTATCATCTCTACACAGTCATTTTGAAATGGAGAACCATTCATGTGCACACACTTGAAAGGGAAGTTGCATAGCTTCCCACCAGCCAAGGACTTTTAGTCATTCTTACTGATAAGCTGAGGTTCCCCAGACATTCTGGGAATTTTCAGTACAAGCACCACAGATTACTTTTTTGACCTCAGTGAGATGTATACTTTAAACACTCAAAGAGCTATTAAGCAGAGATTTTACAAAGTGCCATAGTTACCCAATAAAAGTCAAGTGTGATTTTCCCAGCAAGTTGTCATAGCAAAAACACCACACCGTACATTTTAGACCAAAGATGAAGATGCATTTCCCACTGGAGACTATCCCCAAAACTCTCCAAAATCCAGCTTCTGTTTGTAACTCTTGAGATAAATGAAATAATGCTGAAATACTTGTGCAGGGAAGCTCCTTCTTGCTTCCTCAGGAGATACAAGACCATTTTGTGGCCTTACATGACTCCAAGCCTAACCTGTGCTTCCTACTCACAGCCTTGTTCTCAAATGCCTATCTAGGACATAACATGGATCTCACTCATAAGGGAAATTTTAAGACCACCTGACTCAGCTTCTGAGTTTCCAGGATGACTGACTGGCACCCTACTCTTTTTAAAAGTCTTACAGAACTGTTATATTATCACAGACCTCTTAACCAGTACAAGAGGCCCAAGTTCTATCTTCATAGTTAATATTCCATCTCTACACATTAAAATACTTCTAATCCATCTTTAATGCAGAAACATCTAATCTCAACTGCTGAAACAGATAGGGGTAAGTGATCTCAAACCAGCCAGAATAAAAGTTTTAGCTCAACTGTAAAGATCATGGGCGGAATTAAGCTGCTGAATTTCAAAATGTAACTGTTGTATCTCTTGCATGAATTTGGACCTATGCCTCATCCACACTGAGGCCAAAAATTTAAAAAAAATGCTTTAAATTCCAGTCGTATAGAGCCAAATGCTAAAAGAAAATGGCAATTTTTCTGCATTATGTGAGCTTAAGAATAGATGGAAAAGTACTGAAGGGTTTTATTTTCAACATATTCACAACAATGAAGCTGGCAGAAAGTCAGTTGCCTTGTTTATGTTATCAAAAGTTTTGCTTACTTTTAAATATTTTTGACAGGAACTTTATAACATTTTTATACAGAATGTAAATCTAGTGTGTTTTGTTGTAATTTTAAGTCACAGTAGTCAAACCACAGGCAGGAGGTTTTGCATGGGAATGTATGACCAATATGAGGGACGGTCTTTAGAAGCAGATTGTAGTACAGTTCAAAACTGAATTCTTTTCACATTTATCAGTTTGATGGTTTTATAGATTTTTCATGCACTTCAATGTATTTTTGTTGTATAGTGTTGTCTTGATTTTTGTTTATTTATGTCTTAAAAATATTTCTATACTCATTTACATTAGGAAGTCTTCTGGACACCAGTATGCAGAATTAGCTGTGTTATTACAGAAACCAAGGAAGTAACAGAGAGATATGAATACTACTGCGACTTTTAAAAATCCCAATCCTGCATCTTAAAATTCTCATTTGATTTAAATGTTTGAACGGAAATAGCCCCTAAAGATTTGTCATTGTAACAATACATCTTTACCTCATTCCCCCAAAGGTGCTCTCTCAAGTCAAAATGGAAACAAACCCCTAAAAGATCTAAACAGTTCCCTTTTATGTATCCTTTCCTCCCATGCAAAAGAAAGTTGCTGAAGACCTTTGAGGTTTTCTTCATGGATTATGGTTGAGACTGAGAGCAGGCTCTCAGCAGGAAGAGGATGGATAACAGGACAGCAACAAAGTTCTCATGTCCTTCTGCTGAAGGAACATCTTTCCTGCATCACCAGAGTTCTCTGCTCTTATGGACATTCTCCATCCCTGGCTATACTACCCTGCACAGCACATTGCTCATCTCCACACAAAAGGGAATGAGGTTGAGATACAAATACAACTCTCTTGACATCAGACTCTGTCTCACCACTGTGGGGCAAATTACAAACTAGACCTACATCTTAAAGAAGTAAAAAGACATAAAGCAAAAGGAGCATTTTAAAGTCAATTTTCAATCAAATCTAGAAAGAAAGAAATGCACAGAAAGAACTATAATGATAAAAATATTTTACAGTATTCATCATAGATGTTAATAATGGAAGCCTATTTTATAATATTGGGTGACTTAATAAAAGGAAACCTACCTCCACGACCAAAATTCCCAAGATCATTGGGTCCACTAGTGCTGTTATTTACTGGCAGACTTGTGGCAGGCCAAGAGTCTGCAAGCCAAGGATAACTGGGGTCACTGGCATTCAACAGACCTGGTCGACTGAAGCAGAATAAGAAAAAGAGATATACATACAAATATATATATTTATTTTAAATGACAATATCTGTGAGACAAGTTGTTCTTCTAACTCCACAGGTAACTAAGAGTTTAGGAGACTTTAATTTATTTCAAATTACAATTGTATAGCCTTTGATGATTTAAAGACCTTGAGCAGTTAATTAAGGTTATATACAAATCAACTTTGTCAGTAGAAGTGGGACCAGGCATCCGTCGTGACTCTGCCAGAATCCAAATGAACTCTGTTGTCTGTGTGAAACAGGAGTTAGGCAGCACCATCACGGGATCCTATGCCAGGGCTGAATGATAAATTACCACCTCGAGGGAGCCATCACTCAAACTGATTGCTCCGTATCAGCCATTTCCAGGACTTTGGGCTACTATTTCTTCCTTCCCTTGCATCCCAAATGCATGCCTGTCATCTACAGGCTGGTAACTCTTTCTTTGAGCACTCTTGGATGGTTTAGAGGCAAACGGGTTTGAGGAGGATTAATGGAAAGTCCACAGTTATCTCTGTGTGCCACTACTGCATGGCTTTCATACCCCTGTAATTCCCAGCTTTGAGAGCAGCATTAAACAGGGAGCATGGTGGAAGAGAAGGCACACTCAGGCCATAAGGCACCGTGTCTCCCTCACCCCAGGATAAACAGAAATTTAGCAAGGCAGGTGGATTGTTTGTATTTGTGTTTAGCAGGGAAAACAAACCATTTGCTGCCGACACCCTCTTCTCCCAAACAAAAACAAAGAGCCGTGCACAGTTCCGCAGTTTTCCTGGGTTATTAAAGCACTCATGAAGTTGGAGCAACATCTCCGATCATTGAACATTATAGACCCCTGCCTGGAACAATCCCTAAGAGAAACATCGGTTTCCATGGAAACGGCAATAAGACGACCCAGCCGCATTCTTGCCACATCTACTCGCTCTCATTAGGCCTAATCTCTTTTTGCTAAAATATTGATTAAACAGGAGATTGGAAGTTATTACCAGGGCCTAATTACAATCTCCATATTGGCAAAGGGAAAATAGATGAGGATATATGGGCCCGTTATCAGCTTTTATCAATTTCAATTGAGTAGCCAAAGTTGTGGAATCCAGTCCTATCAATCTACAGCCTATTCATCATCCATGAATCATTTATTTCGTGATCGATTAAGTGTAATTGTTCACTCACAGCAATTTAGGGGGAGCCAATAAGGAGTCTTAAACAACAGCAACTTCATTTGCTAATGTCTAATTAATGCAATAAACATCCCAGTAACAAATGAACACATTCTTTGTGATATTTACTACTCATTTCTTCCAGGACATCTGGGAGATATGAAACATCTGGGCTTGCTTCTTCCAAAGTGCACAACAGATAGGTCATTAAACCTTGTGGTAAGCTACTTAACTCCTCCTAGTGCTATCAGTCTTCCCAATGATGGCGTATGACCCAAGTGCAGCACCTACAGCATTTTTCAGATCCCTTATTTTAAAAAGAAACACAGTGGAAAGACCTGTATACAAAGAAACATACCTTCCATTGCTCATTAGTCCTCCATCTCCTCTTTGGAAAGTGACTGTGTTTTGGTTGGAAAAAAAACAAAACAAACAAACATACACATACACGCACACACACGTAAGACAGGGAAAAATCAATTAGTAATAATTAAAATTAACAATTCAAACTGTTCAGTTTCCAGGGCTGGAGGTCTCTTGGCATCATCCCATAATGAAGTACAGAAATGATAAGAAGAGGCTCAAGCACATTGGGGCTACAGTACATTTAGGATTCCTCTGCACATTACTGATTGACACCACATTACTGACTGCTCTGTACCTTGCAAGGCAAAGCAGCCACCTGGGTAAAAGGCCTGAATTCACCACAGGCCCCTTCATATGACTTTGTGTTGCAAGTCTGAGGCATGTGATGAAATTGTTTTCTTGGCATGCTTCTGCTTCAGCACATAATGACATTGCACCAGTGAGTTAATAACATCATGTCGTAATGCTGTAATATAATGTCACCACACAAATACGCCATTTCCCAGGACAAACACAAAGAGGTGGCAGCTCTATTACAGCTGAAGGGATGGAAAAAAGCATCCAGCTGCACCTTTTCCATTAGAAGCACAGTTTAAGAACTAGCACCCACGCATAAAATCATACATGCCAGTGTCACTAGGAAGAAAAAATGTTTCCATTCTTCCATCCATGGGGGATGCCAAGGACACAGTCAGAGGGAGACAATTGTTTTTATGTCTCCATTGATGGGTGTTTGACAAAAACCAGCCTCTCCCTTATCTATCTTATTAACAGGACTACATTTCAGGGCAATATAGGTAAACCCACATTATTGGTGAGATGCTAATTGACAACATTTGATGATCCTTTTTGAAACACTGGCACATATTTTGAATTAAGGCCAACAGACTACTCTGGTTCTCAGTGGCAATATCCCATTATTTATTGCCAGGCATAGATAAGGCAGACTATTAAATTATACCAGTGTCCTGGACACCTGCATCCTTATAGGCCCCTGACTAGATGAGGGTTTGAATTTCAGTGAGGAATGGAAGAGTTTGTGACCAGCTTAATTTAAAATAGACCTTCATTTGAAAATATTATTTACCTTTTTAAGACAGGTGTTCCCATCATTAAATTATAGCTCCCAGAGTATTTGCAAGATTTTCCAAGTATTAGTCCAAACTACACTAACTCAGATTAGGCTTTCTATTATACACTATTCTAATCAGACAAAATTATTACAGCCAATAGAAATTCTGTGTTAATTAAAAAAAATAAGTAATGACATAAAGCTACTGGGAAAACTCTTCCAATACCTCATAAAATCCTTGTTACTTTATTAACTCCTAGGGTAATTTCATAGTGTACATTCAGCAAAGGGGACAAAAGTGGCCCCTCTGGAAGCTCTGCTGGAAGAATAGTAGGGTGATTAATTGCCCTTCACTGCACAGCAGACTAATACCAATATCAGAAAATCACTGCAGTCATATGTCACATCAAAATGGTTAATAGCTGAATTTTGAAAGGGTGTAATCAAACCAATTAATGAAAAGAAAATCAAAATGCAAGTATGAAAAGTACTAAATAAAGGTCTGCTTTGAAAAACAAGACATGGTAAAACACTGTGGGTAATTAATTTTAGAGGCAATGCTGCTTTCGTTCACGTGGTATCTAACAGGCTCTCAAATGACTGTACCACTCGTTGCTTAAAAGTGAATAATCTGAAGTGCTGTGCATATCATATGTGGATATGCAAACACGTGGCTACTGCCTGGGTTTGTTTCCAAGTATCTTGCTCAAAAGTACATTAGATGCTGTTTCCTTTCTCCTCCTCTCCTCCAAATTTAATACTTGATTTCTCCAACCTTCTGCATTTGTCAAAGTGACAAGAAATATGGAAAACAAGAAATGAAGGCTTGTTTGGTAACAACCTTTATAAATAAAGTTTACAGATCTAAGGGAATGGCAGTAAAATGTATTTTCTGAAAACTGCTTAGATTAATGCTCTTGTTTAGACTGTAATCTACCATAAATTATTTTGAAGTAATTTAGTTGCCACTCATATAGCACATACAGGTGTGTGAGCTTTTAAATGTGCATGTCATATGGAGAAAAAACAACCCACAACAATATTTGTGGTCTACGAAATATTTATATCTCTGTGTACCTTTATAAATCAAAGTTAAAATGGAGGAGTTAGCAGGGGATTTCAGCAATGTTTGGCTGACACATTTTACTTCCTGTGTAGGCAGGTATAAAACAACTCCCAGGCATGCCATGAGAACTGTATCAAGAAGACATGACATAGAAACCTCTTTGCTAGAGCCATAATTGGCTGCAGGTTGGCTGTGGCATAGGAGATTGTTGAGAAAAAACAAGGATCACAGAATTTGCTCCTTTTTCTTCCATGTGTCCTGGTTGTAGGAACTGTTTCCTGCTCTGTTTATTTTTTATTTATTTCCTGCGTTAAATAATCTTACGCCCTCCCAATATAAACATCATCTTTAGAAGAAAGGTTTGGCTTGCAGTGACATTGTTTTTTCCTGGGGAAGACTGAGTCTGGTTTATGTGATGTGTATGGAGCTAGGAAGGAAAACAGGTTTTTTCATTTAGCCTTCACCCTGTACACCAATGTATGCATGGTTATGATCTTAATGAGAAACTAAACCAGAAAGCATTTTATTTATTTAATAGGCTTGCTATAAAAGGCTTCGGAATATCAACTAAGCTTGCCAAAATTCCTCTTGAAGCGTGGCCATGTCACTGGGATGCTACAAAAGCCCCCCATATTCCTGACGCCATCCATAAATGGGCTACCTGAGGCTGGATAGAGAAGGTGCCTTTCTTTTAGCATCAGTGTTGTGAAAGGCAAGACAGCTAACAACAGAAGATGTGGTCAGGCTGCCAACACAAGCACTATGTTTATCATTCCTGCCATATATTTTGTCAGCATTTTTGCCTGCAGTTTGATTTCTGCAATTACAAAACAAGCCTAAACGCCTGAATAGGAGCACAGTTAATGCAATGCAGGCTTGTAGATGTCACTGTAAAAATAAAACACACGACAGCTGGCTTTATTCATCCTGTCTCCACTTCAAAAAGCAGCAGAGCAATTTCAAGGGGCAATGTAGGAGGAGGAAGGGAAGGATGTCCCTATCACTGACCCACCCATCTCCCTTGCTTTTTATCACCAAGGAAGCAAAAAAGCTCTTTCAGCAGTCTTTGCATCTGATACATGTTCTTAGAAAGGCTGAAGACCTGCAGGGATGAGATTGGTTTTCAAAAGAAGATGAAAAAATAACCTCTGCATAGAGAGATTTTGAAGGAATCCCCACCAGCTTATATTTCAAGGACTGCAAAAATGCAGAAATATAATCCAAAGTGCATTTTAAATGAATAAATATTTCTGGAAATTATATTGTATATATTTGTATGAAAACAGCGTATGTTAAGGAGCTTTTCACATGCTTTTTATTAAATATATAAGGAGGTACCAAAACCATTTACTAATATTATCTGACAAGGTTAAACTTAATCTTCATGCCTGCAAGAACTGGAAAAATACGAATGTATAGTAAGTCGACATTCTGAGGCAAGGAAGCTTTAGAAAGCTTTAGAAAGCTTTCTGTATGCCTATCTCTAGTAGGCCACATTTTCCTACTGCAAATGAAAACTTTAATGTTGCCAGCCAAGTCTCATTCCTTTTACTGATAAGCTGTTCCTCAAATATGAATGCAGATTAATCCTCTTTTAATAAGCATTAACTCAGAACAGATAATCAGCACATAAAAATTCCATCAAATCTTCTGTCTACCTTTGGATGATTCTGTCATATGGTTTATCCCCATTTAACAGTTTCAGGAGTTGCACATAAAATGTGTAGCATTCCATGATTCTCTATCTATTTTTAATTTGTTTTCTATTTACTGAGTTTCATAAAATCTTTAATCCCAAGGAGCACTAGTCACTAAATAAGCTTATCTACTCATAAGTTAAAATACATATTTACTTTTTTTGCATGACTGACAGCCTAGATACTTGAAAACACCTGAATATTCTGGTGACTGGGTACTGGCACAACAAGTTTGAGGGCACAGGAAAGATAAGCAGATAAATGAAATTTCTCATTTTTTTGGTACAAATGGATTCCATGCCTTTTCACAGAAATTTGAAAAAAAAAACAATTGCAATTTCCAGTATAAAATAAACAAATTCTGTTCTGTTACTGTAATACAGTATTGAAATAATCCATCCATAAAAGAAGTGGTCAGATATCTCTTTTGTGCTGTGTATTTTTGTATCATGGAAGCCCACAGTACATGTTTATATCCAGGCAATCTGAGTAAAGGGTAACCAAAAAAAAAAAAAAAAAAAAAACCCAAAAAACCAGTACAGCAATATTTTAACTTTCACACAAACTCACAAAAGTAAGACCTATCCGTCCTTTATACTACAGGAGAGATGGGTGAAAAGGGGCAACAGTTGTGTTTATTGTGCCAGATTTGGTTTTGCTGAGAGTATGTCATGCTCACAAAAATGCACAGTCCTTGTACAGCTGCAGATGATGACACTACTACTTACCACTAGTAATCTAACCAACATATTAGCTAAATTTTATGTTTTGTAGAACTGGTATTCCTGAGAATCAAGGCCTGGCGAGTCATGGTGAAAAGGGAAGTGGAAGAACAGTGATCTACACAATTGTGGCTTAGTAACTACTGGAATCAGTTCAACTGAAAATAAAAAGATTTCACTGTGATTATCAATGTCACTTTATTTGTGGCCATCTGAGCCATTGATCAGTGCTTATGAAAATGTTCACAAAGACTAAAAGCTAAAAGTATTTAACTCAATCAGTTATTCTTCCCTGACACAAATCATTACTAACAGCCTGACATTTGCTGTTTGCTCTTCTCCCACATGTTACAATGCTTTAGTCACAAAGCAGAAATTGTACATCTTAGGAGCCTAATAACAGAATACAAACAACAAGTGGTCCTAGAGAATGACCCATAATCTGAAAATGACCCAGAACAACATTTTTAGCAAATAATTATAAAACTGCATGGATTTGGATTTTTAAACAACTATTTTTAGTGTTCTACATTCTACACAGGGGCAAATACAGATGAAGAAAAATAAAACAAAAAATATTCACGTAAGAAATAACAGGGGAATTTTTTCCACGTGTGAAATAAAGTAAGTATATGACTGTTCCACGAACAGATTTAATTCTCTACCACACAGTTAAATCTGCATGTTCTGCAACTGTCTGAAGGAAGAATTTAAAGCAGATGTCTGAACAAAAAGTGTGCACCTTCTAAAATCTGAGTATATTAGGATACATTCATCTTTAGTAAAAATTCATTGACAGCTGTCTCTGAGGAGATTTTGAAAGCTACATACTGCTGTCTAAATAATTGTATCTAAACGCAAACTGTTTATGAATCATAACTTTGAAGGGAACAACATACAGTTGTGAGTGTCAAACCTCCACAAGCATAGGTATGTCTTTCTAAAAGATATTAACAAGGGCAAATTCAAATATTAGAGAATTAACAAAGTTTCTTACGGAGCTCTGCGTCTAAAGATAAGAAACATACACTATGTTCTGTCCTAAGCAAAACCTTGTTTTAAATTAATAAATTTTTTTTGGACTCGACTACTGAAGGACTTAGGTTCTCAGTTCCTCCAAAAGTTACTATAAGCCAGGAAATAGAATAGTTCTGCAAAATCCACAAGATATCAAAACTGCTTTTAAAAAAGAAAGCTTTTGGCAGTACCTCTGACATACCCCAGTTGCCCAGCACATGTGGATCAACAGCACGAAATCATGCTGAGATCCTGTGGCTCCAGCACAACCCTGTGCCATGCCAATGTGTGCTACAAACACAGTGGCGAAAATGCACCACAGTTCAAGACAGCTGACAGTGGCAAAGTCATAGGAACCAAATGCAAAGATGTACTATTTAATTTTGGAAAAAACCCTATGTTGTGTCTCAAAGAAAAGGCAGTGAAGTGTTAAGGGTGGGATGTGCCATAGTTTACAGCAATCTGACCAAACCTGCCTGGAAGCTAGGGGAGCAATCCTGAGCCCCCAGAGCTCTGCCACAAGGACATTTGTCCCTCAGAATGTCATGGGCTCCAGGGGCACACACCACCACCTCTGGTCACCTGCTCTTTCCTGCTAAGCTGAACACAGAGGCTGTGCCTGAAGACAAACAGGAGTGTGAGAGCACCTACTGATCGTGAGGAGACAGCTCTGGTAAAGGCAACTGAGGGGCCAAACTACATCCAAAAAACTCGAGACTTCTGCTGGAAAACACCGAGATTTATCAGCCTTTTACACTGTAACACTGAGGTACAATTGTTTTTGAGTTTCTAAATCTTGAGATTAAATATGAGAGCAGGAGCTAATTGTTTGTATTAATTATTACTATTAATTGTGTACTCTATTTTTCCTGGCTATCCATACGTGGAATAAGGTGTTTGCAACCTGCTGTTTCAGCCACTCTTCATTTATCCTTTACATATCTTTAATCATGCTTATGATAATAGTCTACCATATGCTATCTTTTTAAAGATAAGAAAAATAGGGTACCAGCTCTGAGCTGGCTAGTAAGGAAAAACCCCAAACGTTTCAATTTCAAAAACCCTATAAAGGGAATGAATGCATCAGTTAGTGACTAGATTGCTTGAAGATCTGAACACATCATGGTAAGGCAAATATAACTGAGAGTTAAAGTAGAAGAAAGTTCAATTTCGCCACTTGGATCTGCTAAACTCTTTGAGCTTTAAAATCAAAATTCAGTTATATATGAATAATGCTTGTTTATGTTATGTTAGCTCAAGCATCTGGTCCTGCAAATTACTTTCAAAACTGCATTTCAGAGAGTTAGCTGAGTTCAGTATGCAGAATTATAGTGACAGAGACATTAATGGCGGTAGATTTTACTTTTCCCTGGAATTAGAAGGAGAATAAATGCTACATTTTTATCACAGATAGGCAGCCCGAGTATTTCTCCTTGTACTTGGTTTTGATTCTTCGTATCTCACATGTTCATAAACACTTCAATAGCTAATGCTTGCAATGATGTGTTGGTGAGGTAAGAGACAGACTAATGGACAGTACCTGCAGGGGTGAAGGTGAAGGACTGAACTGCAAAACAAGAAAGCAAACACATTGTGAGTTACACACCCTGACAAAAAGCGCTAATTGCAGGGCACGAGTTTCCTCTGGAAATTACTCAGTTGGGGTTGAATATCATAAGCAGGACATAACAGCTGAGCTTAAAGCACCAACCAGCCAGCAGCCAATGAGGAATGATGGTTGGAGAGATGAGCAGTGAATTTTGACAGTCACATTTGAAGACTCTCTGTGCAGACATGCTGTCCTCCAAGTTGTAAACATTAGGATGAACTTTGAAACATGATTTGTTATCTACTTTCCTTGCTGAAAGCATACACAATTTCATGATGCAATCAATATTCACATCACACTTAGATGCAGCAAATGCCATGAGAAGGAATGAGTTGCACAAGATACACTGTTTATAATTATATATGGCTACCCTCTTCAAGTTATAAAAACCTATTCTCAATTCTCCCTCACCCCAATATGCCAACTCACATACTAATAATTCTCCTTTTTAAGAAAGATCTAGTCTCAGCTTGTGCCCAAAGCTTTAGGTAGGACTACTTCCTAAGAGGAATAACAGCACAGCTGTCTCTAGTATGAAAAATCTTGGGCTCTAGAATGGTATTTCATATAAGCACATGTGTAAGTTTGTGGGATACTTATTAATTTCTCAATTAACACCACCCAACCTCTCAGAGAGAAAAGTCACTGCTATTAAAGGAAAGAAAAAAACCACCTTGGGACAAAGCACAACCCATGAATGACAGAGGTCATGTGGTGACAAAAAGTGACATTCCAGAAAAACCAAGAAGGTCCAAAAGCCCCTGGTCTCTCCTTCTTCTCTTTCCACTGCTTATCTGATGTCTTCTCATCCTTTCACTAAACCAGTAGAAAACACATCCAGCAGGAAGGATTGAAAACCAACATGGAATAGTTTCCTGCTGGTTTAGTGAGCCCAATCAGGACCCTGAGGAGTCTGACAATGGCTAAGCTGAACTGAGGAGAGTTTGGCTGTGACTGATTGTGGGTTTTTGGCAAGTTGTTGCTCAGCCATTTAGGAAACCTGAGTCCTTGGTTTTGCATTTGATAACTTGTAAACAGAAGGGCACTTGTGTAACCTTAGTGTGATATAATGTCAGCATGAAATATGTCGTGTCCTCAACTGGGCAAGTGTTTTCTCTTTTTAAGTGTTAATAAGAACTGCAAGAGAACCTACTGCAATATTTGAAGAATTGGGGTTTTTAGTGTGTTAAATTAGGCTTCAGAGTAAACCATTTTATGACAGTTCACCTGACTTCCCAAAAATTCATAAGAATCCTGCAAACAGAGTAATACACGAAACAAACAGGTTTGGGAAAGATGAAAATATTCTCATTTGGCAAGCATATTTAATTTTCCAAATGTAGTTTTCAAAAACTAATTAATAACTGGAGCAAACATTTAATGAAAGAGAACATTCCAAGATGCTCTGCCCCCAGGACAAAACTGTTTATGGCTTCTGCCTTAGGTAAATTTTGACCACGCTTCTCTATCTAATACATCAGCTACAGGTATGAAGTCACTGATTAAGTACCTTCATTCATTTGCCATGCACATGGCTTCAGAAACATGGAAGTGCACAGGAATGAAGGAGAGGATAAATACTCTTTAACTTTCTAAGGGTCTAGTCTAACTCATATTTGAACATATAAATGATGCTGCACTGCCAACAGAGTGCCTTCTGAGCAAGGGGCAAGAGGAACAGTTAATCCTCTTTGTACTTTTTTAATGCTAGATGTGCTGGAGATGTAAAAATACTGCCTTATGAAAATGATGAAATGTGGTACCGAGCAGTGCACTTAAAGCTTCTCATACACCAGCAATTTCACAGCATACATTTAAGACAAGCATACAGAAGTCACCCAGGACGCTTTTGCCGTAAGTTCAGTGTGGCTTTTAGGCAGCTTTAGTAGCCCCTGTTCTTTTCATGATAGCACCTGGTGAGATGGCAATAAAGTCACTGCTCTTACCAGCATAATTGCTGAGCCCCTTCCTCTTCTTTCTTCGCCAGTACAGCCAGATGCTGAAACCCATGAGAATGACCCAGCATGCACCACCAATGCCAGCTATAAAGGCAGGCTGCTTGACCACATCCGTGATTTGCTCAGTTATGCTGTTGTTATTTTCGGTGATGACAACTTCATTGCGACTTCCTGCATGAGAGAAATTGAACAGAATGTGGTTACTGGGGATTCTGTAACACACAGAGGAACCAGTACTACAAATCAGAAATTCTTAAAAAATAGTAATGGATCTCAAAAGAATTATCCACAGTAGGGGAACTTTAAGAGGCAGCAATGCACACCAGAATCTCAGTGCTTCTAGAGAGTAAATCCACAGCCATTTTGCATATATACATTTGCGAAGATATACCTATAGCACACTCCCAAGTAATCTAGCAGATGTCAATCCAGAAGTTTTTTTAACAATATACATATTCTTTAGTTTGTTTTTCCATAATTCTGTAGACAGAATAAAATAATGAGAAAACAGACCACAGGAAACGAATAAAAAATAAATCAAGCAGTCAATAAATAGCTTTTTCCAAATGAGTAATCCAAATACAAAATAAGCTACAACATCAGAAGAAGGCCAAAAATTCTTATTCAACTCATTTGTTTTCCCTGAATGCTAGCTTCCACATTTGAAATAAACAATAAAATAAATGCACTTTCCACTGGGGCAAAGATGCATTTTCCAGCAATTATTTCAAGGGGAAAACAGTTCATATGAATTCTAAGTGTACCATCTTTGAGACAAAGCAGAAAACTGCAGAGTTAACTGTTAAGCACTAAACAATCACAGCAACAGATGCTCTTTTTCTCACCTAGAATATGCATGACAAATTCTTAACATCAGCCTGCAAAAAATAATTATTACTTGGAATACCAATTAAGGCGACATCCATCAAAAAATTACTATATAGGATCTTAAATTGTATATTACAGTAGAAAACTGTAAATGCCAGTAGATGCTGCCATTGGTTTTTTGACCCTCTTTCTCTAAAAGGGAACTTTTCTAAAAGAAAAAGCTTGGCGTTTGGCTTACAAACAAATGTTCATAAAAATCTGAAAGGAAATCCAGGAAATGCTAAAGCATATAGTTGTAGGGCCAGCACTTTCAAATTGTCAAAAATAGTTAGTTTTAAAATTAGGAAATGCAGAACATATTTTTCTAAAAAAAAAACCCCAAAATTTGATTCTATGTATATTTTATATAAACTGCCCACATCTGTAGTTTTTCAATTCATGAAAGATTATCCATCATTTCCAGTAAAAGCATTTATATAGCTCAATCCTTGAAATGTTTATGCAATATTACCAGATGCCTGAAGAGCTGCAAGAGAAGCTGTTCTATTGAGACAAAGATGATGCAAACACTATGGTTCTCAATTATGAGAATCTATCACGTACATAAAGATAGTTGAACATGGCAGTAAAACACTGAAACGGTCACTCAGAGGAAATTATTAAAAGTTATCATTATTATATAATGATATTTGTATCATTATGCCATGCTGTGAAAATGTACATATTCCTTTTCTATAATTCAGCAATGGTTAGATTTACTTCTTCCAACAGACCAGCTCGCTGGCTTCAGCCTAAAGCCAGCACTCAGGGTCTACGGCTGAAGCAGGTCCGAGAAATCTGACACTTCCAGTCCCATTTCCACGGACACCTCTTTGCAGCTGACCCAGAGTTTCACACCAGTCATGTTGTGTGAAAGGGGATCCTTTGAGAAGGTCCCTCTGGGACTGGCTGTGCCCAGCACTGCCCCTGCCAAGGTGCAGCTTCAGGCCCTCGGTGGTGTTCAGAGCTGGGCTGTGTAAATTGGAAGAAATGCAGTGCCATTGCTATCACGCTGCTGATGAGCCCAGTGAGTTTATTAGCCTTCCTCTCTTTCAGCACCATGTCAATATTTAGTACTGATGACTGCTTTTGCAATCAGGCTGTGGCAGCTGTGCTAGAGCTGGGCTTGCTTTCAGTCCCTCTGGGCAAGGAACAAAACAGGTTCTCCACAAACAGAATAAGTGCCACAGAAAGATACAGCCAGACTATGCCTGCTAACGTACAAAAAGGGAGTACACCAGCACTGGTGTCATGCACCAGTCTACACTGGCCATGCTGGGAAGCTTTACTAACATCAGGTTCTGGGATCTGCAGCTGTCCTTTCCCATGTGTGCATCTTTTGTCTTGCCACTGCCAAAGACCCACTGGCTTCCAGGCCTGATGCAGTATGTGAGAATGAAACTGAGCGAGCAGCCGTTGCAAGGAAAGGAAGGAGGCAGGATTTGCTGCTCTATCTGATTTTCCATGTTTTTTCTGCCCATGGAAGCAATCCATAAGTGCACCCCAGTGCTGAAAGAAGAAGGGCTGACAGTAAATTAATAGAAAGGGGTTCTCTATGGCATGCTTGTCCAGACACAAAATCGATTTTCTAGTAGAAATCAGCAAGGGAGTTGGAGTTGCTCTAATTACCATTAACTTGCAGTTAATTTCTGTGGCCTTTGGAGAAGAGGCCAAGGCAGTGGGACAGTGAGAAAACAGGGAGTCTTGGCACTGCTTCAGACACAGCTGTGCCACCAAGGAGAAGTGCTTTGGAGACACTGGCTTTGGGAGTGGATGCTCCTGGATTCAAGAACGAGTTCTTCTCACTCCAAAAACATCTGAGGATCCTGTCTTCTCTAGGACCAGAGAGCACTCTTTTGAAAATGGAGGATGTGAGAGCAAACTGCCAAGAGCCTGGGGAGAGGTTTCAGTGGACTGTACGCTCTGCCTCTCTTCTAGGGGAAGATAGACTCTGTCTCCAAATTACCTTCTAAAGTTTGCAGTCTGGTTGTTTGCTCTTACCCTTCTGTGCCTAGCAATTACAACTGCGAAAGTAATAATTCATTTAAATGTCAAAATAACATATGCTTTGTGAATTTGATGATGGAAAAATAAACGGAGACAGATGAATGTTACCCATTGACTTTTGATAAAATTAATATAATTGTTGGGGGCTGGGGAAACAAACAGCATTAGTCTTGTACTTTATATAATATTTAAGGAGAAGGAATATATATGTCATACGAGGTACCAGTGTACTATTCCACATACTGCAGGTGGTTCTGTAACAATGCTGTCAGTTCAACTAATTAGAACATAGACAAGGGAAGTGTGCGACCTGTAACGCTCCATTGTTCCTGAAGACAAAAACATAATGAAATATAATGTCTTCCTCCCATTGGAGAGTAATGAAGAACAAAACTAATTTGTCGGACCAAAAATTAATTAGACACATCAGATTCGATTGTACCTATTACTGTGAAAGTTTGCAGCTGTTCCTCATATTATTATGCCAATGATGGAATGTAAGAGGGAGCAGGCCAACTGATGAAGAGAAATAATAGCTATAGCATTAAACCAGCACTGGCCTCATCTCCAATTTTATTTCTAGTTTTCCGAGGGAATGTTTTTTAGCATATCATTAGTGATCATAAAAGTTTTATTCTTGATTCTCTTTGAGTCTTCCACAAAATTTTTTTCAACGTCCTGCTTCAAGCATGGGCACAAGATTGCTGTACCAGTGAGACCATTTCTAACTTAAGGAATAATATACTTCCTACTGCTCCCTATTCTCCTGTTTTTACTTTCTGGACTATCACAGGTTTGATATCTAAAATTGCTCTGGCAGGCCAGTGGTTAATTATCCACCATGAAAACCAGTTATTTTCAGAAAATACCCCAAAAAACAACTTCTTAGCAGAATGAATCCTGTATTTTAAAATAACATCTTTCTTTTTATACACTGTACACTGTATTTCATGGCTATTAAAGTTTTACTGCTTAGAAACACAGCTTAACTCTTCTGCACCACTGATCTGTTCTGACCACAGTACAGCATTTCTGGAGTTGTTCATTCTGTTTGCAAATTATTAAATGGTATAGCTAAGCACCAGACCATACAGAAATCTATTATAATAGAATAACTCATTAATGTTTTCCCATTCATAATGTTTTGAGGTTTATTAATTTTTAATCCATGTAATTAATTTTTTTAAATTTACTTTAAAAAATAACTTTCATATTTTATGATTTTGATTCCCATTCAAACATTGAATGGTACCAACTCAAGTTTTCCAGAAATGCTATCACTTAAACACTGTTAAATTTATCAAGCAAGTTTATAGTCTGAGAAATAACTGCCAGCCATTCATAATCAATAGCAAAATAGGACCTAAACAAAAGGGAGATACAGATCATATTTGTAATAAACACATCCAGCTTCAGGCTCCCAAAAGGGAAAGAGAAATGACAACAGAAACATAACCCAAACAAAAACTGTTCTCCTTCTCTTTTCATGCAAATGACTCTTAAATGTGTAAAGATGTCAGCAGAGGAACTTGTTGAAGCAGACATTCTGGGATCATTTAAGTAACAAATAAATAGCACCAAGAACCCTGGGAATCATCTCCCAGTTACACTTTGGCGCAAGTATAACTCACAACACATTAAGTGACACAAGGCTACTCGTGTACTTAAGAGGCAACACACTTACTGTGCTTTGCTGGATTAAGTTCAGTGTATTTTGTGCTGAGTTAGATGGACCCCTTAGCAAAATCAGAAAAAGAGGCTGCAGGTTTTTTGCATTTTCAAAAATCAATTTCTTGCTTTCACTTCTACATTTTTTTTTCCTTCTCTGTCTCTTTTGTGGCTGCCTTTTCTAAACCAAGTGCTACCTCCACTTCCACTCTTGTAATTCTGTCTCCAGTGAGACTTCAAAGCTGAAGCATCCTAGCTTCTGTTTTGATGAATGGGGAACCTAAATATCAGCAAACATTTAAGCAATGCTTATGGGATGGCCTTTTCTAAGGGTCTACACATAATAGACCCGTCCATGTTTGGGACAGTGTATGAACATTTTCTAGAAAGAAAATTTTTATTAACAACAGAAGTTCCCCAAACAAACCAACCAAAAAACAGAAGTCCATTTAAGTTTGGTCTAGAGATCACTTTTTCTTTGACAGAGGAGGCTTGTCTGCTTGGAATATCTGAGAAACACTGACTTTAGACATTCAGAAAACCATGGTAAATAGTGCCTTAGGCACCAATGGAATGAGAAGGCAATATTACAGTCATCTTGACAGAAAGAAAAGGGAGCTCAGGGTGCTTGTTCCACAAATCTGCCGACGTGCAGAAGTGGTAAATTAATTAAAAAAAAAACAAACCTAAAGCATTAAATCAGTTTCACTAGACAATCTGCATTTTCTCATATATCTTGGGAACATACTTCCCTTGCTTGTCTGCAAGAACTCTGCAGGAAGAGAAGACAAAACATCATCAGGCAGTGGAACATAAAAACTAACTAACCAGCTCTGGTCAAATCTTGTCTTTTGCTCCATGGATTTTTATGCTTCCAGAAGTGATGCATGAAAGCAATTCTGAGAGAAAAAAACCCAAACAAACAAACAAGCAAAACAAGACAAAAACCCCCCAAAAACAGGCAGAACAGAACAACAGAACAGACAATCACTTACCAATTATTATGGGTTGTGGGTCACTTTTTACTCCCACACCTGCACTGGTGCTTGCAGCAACTTCCACGCGGTACTGGATACCTGGATATAGGCCACCTATTACTACAGACCGAATGGCTGCATCTACTGTTTTGTTGATATGAAATCGAGTCTCATTACCTAGGCACCAGATCTGGGACAAAAGTTGATGTGTTAAAAGAGATGAAATTCTTCACACTCACACACAATCGCGCACAGATATGACATATCAAGGTATTTCATGGCGATCACTTATTTGGGACTTCCTGACAATTTCACTGTCCAGGAATAGCTGAAATTGGGATGATGTAGCTAATCAAGCTACAGATTAGCACAGGACCAAGCCAGATGCAAAGACTGCTTGCAAATATCTCTCCAGACTCTGGCTCTCCATGGAGTACAAATTCAGTGCTTACACTTCTTAGCACAGACCAGATCATCCAGAGGTGTTACACGTTAACCAAAACCTGGTTCATTAAACCTTTCATTAAAAAACCTCACATTTTTTCCTTCTAAATTTCCTGTTGAATAGCAAAAGGAAACCGAATAATATGAGCACAGGTTGAAACACTTAAAGCACTAAAGAACAATTTTCAAAATTCTTTACCCTCTCCTTTAATTGTACAAGAGGGATATTTAAAATTTCTGAAATGGAATAAGCACAAACTCACATTTACTGTTGCCTTTGTGATTATTTACATTGTTTAGGAACCCAGATATCAGTTTCTCACTCAAATATTATCTAATTAAACAGGAAATCCACCCTATAATCACAACTGGTATTTTGTGATGACAACAATCTATGAGTTCAGAGTGTCTCCCTCTTGCATTTTTTTATAGGCTTCTCCAAAGAGGTTTCAAAACTAACTTCTAGGAATGCTTGTTCAGTTAATGCTATCTGCAATTACTGCTTCTGTATTACTAAAGAAAGCATTTACTACCACTCAAGAAAATTAATGCATAAATGTATCACATGTACACTTACACAAAAATAACAGCAGAAGAAAGCACTATTGGTGGAACCACTATCAGTGACAAACTAATGTATCTAAGCAACAGCAATAATATCTTTACACTTACTTTTGACCCTGCTCAGTGTTTTATCACACCTTATTTCTTCTTCTTCTGTGAAATGCTGAGAAAGGTTTGAAGAGGAAAAAAAAACCCTCTTGTTTTCCTATACCCAAGGAGATCTTATTTGCCAGCCAGAATGCATTAGGGTGAGAAACTATTGCATTCATTCCTTCACTCCTTGTCTGTCCTGGTCTTAGGTTACAGCAGCTCTGAGATGCCCCTAACGAAAAGCATTTAATTCATGAATGAATTTACATGAGTTCTGGTGTTTGATGTGGAATCAACAGATCGACTCTCAATTTGTTAGTAACTGCACTGTGGAACTTCAGGAATTATTTTATACTCAGGGAAATACTGGACTCTCTTCATTGTTCACTGTAGCCAGCTCACTGCTCAGGCAGCCACCTAATCTAACACAGGAGGGCTGTAATAGGTAGTGACTCCAGCTCCTTTTATACACAGCCCAGAGGCCTGAGCGCTCACCTGGAACATGACTTTTATTAGCCATCAGCCCACTTTGTTTCATATCTACATGTTTTGTGGTTTAGGAGTGTGCTTTACTCATTTGCCTATAAGCCCTGCATGGTTTATATTGACTTATACTGGAGCCAGGATCAAGATTAATTAAGCCAAAGGATAATTATTAATTGATATGAAAATCAGATCAATAAAATACGGGGATTAATAAATCTTGGTATTGACTAAAAGCAAAATGAAAGAAGTGCTATGCTAAACATAAATATTGTGAGCATTTACTGCATCCCTCTGACCAAGAGAAAAGCTGGAAGAGGTTGAACCATTATCTGATTTAGAAGCCAAGCACTTCCTCTCTTCTTCATGCTGTGTTCCCTCAAGATATAGCAGGGGGCGGAAAAATCTTTTTCTGTGAAATAAGCATCAGCCACCACTTCCACCGTTTGTGGGACTGTCAAGAAAGCTGCCCTGCTCCATTTCAATTAAACATTTCACATTTGGTATATTAGGCCAGCCACAGCAAGGTTAATTTACCAAATTGTGCTCCATGCTGTGTCAATACTGCACTTCACCCACTCATTTTCTCCACCCAAATAACAGAGTGCATTTTTTTTTTTAATGTTGTGAAAATATCCCTGTGCAAAAGTGACCTTAGTATGGAAGTACAGACTACAACAACATTTAATATAGAAGGAGAGGATACTTTGAGCCATCATATCAACAAAGAGGAAGAAAATACAACCAATGCAAGCAACTCTCATGTAAGAAACTTTGGGTATACTAGTTGGGTTCAACCTGTTTTTCAGAGCAAACAACCTGGCACTTTAAGTCATGCAGCTTTATAGTGACATTACTTGGAAGAAGTCTTGTATGCTCCCAGAGCCACAGTCCTTGACTTTGACCTTGAAGCGTTAGGATTAGCATTTTTGCAAGGGAAATAAGAAGCAACTTTCCTGCCAGCTTTGCTGCCAGATTGAAAGTACTCCAAGACAGGGACTTCACTGCCTGTCTCTAGAGTGCAGAAGCCCCTTACAAAAAATCAACCTTTTTCTTGTTCCACAGCAGGGAAAAGCTAGAAGAGAAGAACTGTAAACTGGCTAGAAATTATAGCTCTCTTCCATAACAAGCTTATGGTATTTTTGCTTTTTAATATAACAGTAGTAGGAATAATCATAATAATCATAATAATAATAAATTATATAAGCAGTCAGTCCTCTTTCTCCATATAATTATATGGGCAGCTGTAAATGCTGTCAGAGTCTAAATCCATAAATAGTGCTGTTGTTCTGTAATTCAAGCAGGCTATTTCCCTAAACACACCACCCTCCCATCAGGCATCGTGGGTACCTTGTACTCCTGGATGACTCCATTTTGGTGATCTGGAGGGGGAGGATCCCAGGAGATGCTGATGCTTGTGCTGTTGTGGTTTCCAACTGTCAGGACAGTGACAGACTGAGGAGGGGCACTTGGAGCTACACCGAGGAGAGGGAGCAAACAGAAGCAAGGCATTAATCCATTTGCCAGAGCACAGATTTTGCTGAAGCAGTGCAAGAGCAAGCAGACAGTACAGAAAACACACTTCCTGCAGGCCTAGGGATGCACTTTTTGTCAGGCACTGACTATGTTGAAAAATGCCCCTCTGAAGAGAAACATAGGGCTGAATGACAATGTAGCAATGGAGAATCAATACAAATCACTCCTCATTTATTTGCATTTGGCATTTCTTAAGTTTGCACTGGAAATGTTCTCATGCTTGCCTTTGTTTTCCATAATATGCACGAATAAGTATGGATATATCAACTAAATCACATGTGAAGCTACTTCACTTGGCCTGAAAACTGGTTTGGTTCTTCTGTTTTTTCATGGTCTAATAATGATATGAGCAGCAAACATTTAATGATCTTTTTTTTGTTTTCTATTTGCTCTCCAAAAAGACAATACCAGGTTTAAACATAGAACTTGCAACTCTGAACTGGAAAAGGGTTGAAATGTCCATGGCTTTTCATCAAATACCAGTGAATAGGGTAGGTGCTAAGTTAGGTCAGATATAACCTTATGTCCCTTCTTGCCCCTAGGCAAATTGCTTCCTCTTCCGAGTCCTGTTCACTTCAACCATTCACAGCTGTTTGGCTGGTCACTGCACATCAAGGCCAATTCTACAAGACAACTACCTGCCAGTCCTGCTAGTTGTCTAGAAGTGTGAAAAAAAAAAAAAAAGAAAAATCACAGTTATCAGTTATCACCAGAGGTATGCTGGCAAAGCCCCTCTTGCATCTACGCCAGCAGCAGGGTCCTTCTCTTGGCTCAGGACATGCTGCTTGGGAAGTGGTGCAGGAGCTCCTCTATGGAAAAGTCCCCTCTGTGAGCATCTGCTGCATCTCCATATGGGGCTCTCCCAGCATGGCTGTGGCTGCCGTGGCAATATGGCCCTGCTCAGCCACCTACAACTTCTTGCAGCCCCCCCTCGTCCTTCCCTTGCTCCCAGGCAAGTGCTGAAGCTCCACCACAGTGGCAAGCTGGGCCACCGAGGTCGACTGTATTATATTAAGGTATAGTCCCTGAGGGGAAAAGCTGATTGATGGCAGCTGCTTGGAACTGGTCCTAGAATTTATTTATTCCATCTCTCCCAATCCATCTACTCAGTCTTCAACCAAACTAATAGGAAGAGGCCAGGAAAGTGAGAACTAATAAAGCAAGCACAGAGTGGTATCTCTCCAGGACAATTTTCCAGTTCACAGAAGCCTGTTGCTTAGACACCTTCTGTTCTAGGGAGGTGTCTGTGTGTTTAATAAATACTTATGGAATTTGTCTTCCACATATCTTTCATTGCTTTCAATCTGATCTTAAAACATTTAATATGAAATAAGAAAGTTGATTTTGAAAACTTAGGGTAGACATCACACCAGAACGTAAAATATTTATCACTCTCCTGCCCCAACTTCAAATCTAGGTAACAATCTGGTTTGGGACATCTCACATCATGTGTCAAGGCTCCCTGATCCCAGCCCTCTGGTCAGAGTGACTCCTTCACTGCCAAACTTTATGGCAACAGAACTCTAGTCTTATCTTTAACAGAGTCCATGCCCATCCTTGGATCATGCTTCTCAGAAAAGATTCCCTGGCATCTTTGCATTAAAGTCTGGCAGGTTTAACACAAATAAGCACAGCTACAGATATCAGAAGTGCTCAAGTCTCCTGAGTCAATTTAGATATTCCTACTGTTCTCCACAGCCCCTTTGAGACTGGCTGTGTTCCCACGTCGGAAGCTCCTCAGCACCTGACCTGGCACAGGCTCATGGAGCCAAGCTCAAATCTTTACCCTGATAACTCTGAGAAACTGGAGTACTCTGCTGCAAGCATCACACAACTTCAAGCTAGGGTGTCAGAGGCGAGGACAAGGAACCATACAAGATTACAGCAGAAAAAAAATTATTTTAGATGAAAAATGAAACACATATTACAGTCCTGAGAGGCTTCACATTTTGACAACTACATTTTCAGATGCTGGTTCAGCTGCAAAGCTAATAGTGCTTGGTAGAGTCCTAGTGACCTTGCCTGATGCAGAGAAACAGTGAACTGGAGGGGAGAAATGGAGCTGTATTGTGGACAATTTGACTCTTAGCCAGCTCGGGTGAAGCATGGAAAGGTGGCCTTGGGCTACTCCTTGCAATCGTGCAAAGCATAAAATTGGTGAAGTAAATAGTTGCATTGTGTATTTTATGGCAAGTGAAATAATTTGCCACACAGTAAAAAAATTAGCATTTTAAAAGTCTTCAAGTTATTCAGTAACAACAGAACCATGAATAAACTTATGTGTGTGATATTAATTAGAATATTTTATGTGAAAATAATAATCATAAAAATGGCAAAGCTTAACACTGTATAACTCATTTTTGGTTTTAAGTACAATGGAATAACTTGCTCAAACATATTTATTTTCATTACTGAAACAAAAAGGGCATTCAGAAATATGATGTCTTATATACACATACCTGGGGGAAGAGGGAGTGTGAGTGCAAGAAAAATATAAAATGAATACCATACTCTAAAATTAAAAAAAAAAACCCCTTACTGTATTAATTTGTCTTTGCATTTAAACTGCATGAACATTCCAGTTAATATTCTACCAATGTGTGCTGGGTTTTTTTGGGTTTTTTGAGGACATGATAACTTGGAAGCAGAATTAAAATTGCAGCTGATTAACGCAGCTGCGAAAATATAATTTTAAGAGCTGCACTAAGGTGAGGAGAAACTGACAGAGAGCAGCTGATAAAAGCTAAGGAGACTTCCACTCACGACTGTGATATTTTTGTGGTGACAAACAAGATGCAGGGCGAGTGCTACTCCACAATGTTATTCCAAAGGAGATTTAAAAACAGTGGATACAATTGAAAAAAAAAAAAAAAACCCAACAAAACTGTCTCTAGAGAACGTATGAAAGAAATAGTGAAAATTATAAAATAAAATCTTTGATTTAGCCCCCATTGTATATGTGTACACATGTATGTGTGTACCAGTTCAAGTTCCTCTCTCTGACAATATCACTCTGTAAGCTGGCACCATGATATAAATTAAGCCACTCGTCTGACACTGCTGCAGTTATTAAATAGATCACATTGAAAAATAACATTTTTAAAACCGTTTTCTCATTTCCCTTGCTGCTGGCTTGTAGAGAACACCTTGCCTGCTTCTTGACAGGTCAATTATTCCAGTGCTCAGCTTCTTCTTACAGATATGAAAAAACCCAAATCGCTGCTCATCTTTTCCAGACGCAGCCAAACAGAATTCCATTTGTTACCTTCACAAGGCCAAGGAGGCAGGAGATGGATGGATACTGAACTGTGACAAATGTCTGATCTAGAGGAAAAGTCTAACTGCAGCAAAATTGATTTTTAGAGGTAGGCCTCAGAAGTAACACTGCACGCAAAATCCAATCCAGCAGAAAGCTGCCACTACCTTTTGGTCGTACTTTGCCTTTACCATGGATATTTGCTTTGGTGTCTCAAAAAACCTTCCAAAGCTTGTATCACTCTTCCAAGTTATTTTCTAAAAATAGTAGAGCTGACATTTTTTAAAAGTCAAGCCTAAAAAAAGCTCATTTTCGAAATGAAATCACAGGCAACACAGCACCTTTAAATAGACTGCCATCTTTCTTCAGTGGAAGAGGAGCAAACCACTGTCATTAAACATTTAGTTGATGCTATTTTTGAAATACATGAACACCAATATAATTACAAAGATAATATGAGGAATTAAAGGAAATGTCTGTAGATATTCAGACTGGATGTCTTAATTTTCTCATGGAAGTGACTAATTTTATCACCCAAGGAAGAGGAAGAGTTTTTTTACAGGAACTGACATTTTTCTGGTGATAATATTATGGGTCTTATGCTGATGATTTTTGAGAGGAGATAGTTGTAAACAAATTCCTTGATGGTTATATTAATCTACAAAGCAGATCCTAGGCTGTGAGCTATACATATTTGCAGGCAGGAATATTTTTTTTTTTAAATCTTCACTATGTGGAAAGCTATTCCACATGAACAAAGTGTTGTTTAAGGTAGGAAATTACCTGACAGGCTCTGCTGGGAGCCAAGGTTTATACAAGAGAATGTAATTCCTCAAGTATTTTATAGAAATAGACAGGAGGTATAAGACCTTCTGTCTTTTTCAGTAGTTCTTAATTTACCTTTAGCAAGAGACAGTTAGATGAACTAAATAAACACCAAAAATCAATTGAAATTGGACAAGAAGATAATCTGCCAGTGAGAGGACAAAATCCTACTTTTTAACTCCAGAAAAGCAAATTCACCTGTAGAAGGCCTTTTAAAATTTTCTTTTTTATTAAAAAAAAAAGTTTTGTTCAGACTACTGCAAACATATTCTTCACCAACTGATTTAGGCTTTATAGTTTGAACAAAGACTGGAAACCATAAAATCTCAAATTCCAAATCAGATTTGAGCAATGCCTTCCTGCACACCCTTCTATATGTTGCGGGACACTGAATTTCCTCACCCATGAAGTGCAACCAAGTTATCTTCAGTTTTACTTACCTGTTGGGTAATAATCATAACAAATCAAAGAGAAAAGTGAGTAATAAGCAAGTCTGTTCTAGAATTAAAGAGTACTTTGCAATCAGCACTAAATTAAACCTCAGGAGACTACTGTAAATGATTAAGATGCACTTTCAATGGGAAGGAAAGAGTGCACTCAAAACCCATTGAAACCATATGAACATTTTAAAACTTCACCAGTATTTCTTTCTCTTCTTTAAGAAAAAAAAAATTTAAAAAAAAATCAGTGACACGGAGAGAAGATGAACCCTCACTGTTAGGACCATCCTACTTTTTACAGGAGAGATTCTCCAGGCACAGACTCCATTACATAGGTAGAAAGGTGGGTTTCTAACAGCAAATGATTAAAATTACTTATATCTCACCCCACTGCCTTTACTTTTCAACAAAAGCCCAGCAGTTCTGGAGTGCATGTGCTTTAGCACAAATATATACAAGGCTACACGCTATAGATATAAAAGCTCAGGCATTTCCCAAGTATAAACTGTTCACTCTGTCTGGATCCTGACTGCTTCAGAGAGGCTTGAAACGTGTTCAGGGAAATTCTCTGCAGGACTGAACAGGGCAGTTTCGTGATCACTGTGCTAACAGAAATTGTGCAGTGGTGTGCCCTTGAGACTGGAGTTTCTCCAGACTAGTTAAATATGTGTCCTTCACTACTCCTCATTTCCCAGCCAACTGTTCATCTACATTGTTACCCATTCAGAAAGAGGTGCTTAGTATCAAACCCTCATCTGTGAAGGCTTGCATTTATTTTATTTTCAAAGTGCAGACCAAAGTCTTTTATTGCAGCAGCAGTGGTTACAAAAGAAGGGCTGCAGTGCACACTTTTTGGAAGACCAAAAGCACCTGTACCTTAGAAGGATGTATCAGCTAGAAGAATATAAGACCAGTACAGTGCTTTCTCAGGGGATATTTACAGCACAAAGCTGAATATTATATCTAATTTTAATGTCACCTCAGTGTGTAGCAAACAGAAATCGTGTGGAGGAAACAGAGATGAACACACGCATACACAGAATAACCTCCAGTGCCAGGTATGAAAGTCTGCCCCTTCTACCGACCTTCCTCGGTGGTACGAGCAGACTTGGATTCACTGTCCATCCCCTGGAATTCATTGAAATAAGGGCGGACCTTGATCTCATAAGTGACCCCCTTTCTCAGGCTGACGAGGACGGCGCTGCGCTCGGTGGGGACTTTGACCTCCAGGTTCTGCCACACAGCTGGGGCAGGCAGGCCGGAGGTTTGGCGGTACAGGACCCGGTAGCCCTGGATAAACTGGGACTGCCGGTCAACCTGCAAGTGACAATAAATAACACATCAATAAACACATTAAAGTAAACAAAAAAACCCCAAAGACCTGTGTAAAAACAAAGCAAAACATTTGCCTAGAATACTTTTGCCCTCATGGAAAAGAAAAAATTAACAGCTGAGATGTTGAATTTAATAATCTAACTGCCTTCTTGTAAGTCACTGTTGATTAATCGTCTACAAAGAGCATTTGTCACACGTTACTTGTTACAGAATATTTGTTTCTGTTTTATTTTCTCCTGCTCTACATACCTTGACAAATACCACCTCATATCATAAAACAAGGCCCCACCCCTGCAATAAATGATGAAAAGGAAACTCTGGCATAAGGCTTGCTGCATGCAAACTTACTAAGCACATGTTGGCTACTGATGTGCTGCAATAGGAGAAGAAAAGAAAAACAAATTCTTTTCAGAAAAAGACAAGTCTTTGAAGATACTCTACATGCTTATAGTTAGTCCATTACTTGGCTCACAGCTCCTGAGATGCACAACAAAGTAAAATAAACAGAAGACAGATGCAGAGAAAACAGCTTCCAAAGACATGTGGTGTTTCTTGCATTCACAGCCTGAGCAGTCCCTTTGCATCCTGGGGTTGTGATGCTCTCAGGCCATCAGATGGAGATGGAATCTTGGTTTTGGTTTATATTTTATTTGTTGCTAGGCAAGCAGGATCAAGATTGGATCATGGAAGTTTAACAATTTTGTCATATAAATAGGATTTTTATTTGAAGAAAAGCTTTATATGTGTTTTATCTTGGAGAGGTTGCATACATCTATTTATCTTCCAAAAAGCACCGAAAACCAAGGCATTATGATTCTTGCAAAAGTTTTTCCTGGAAAAAACCACCAAAAATCCAAAACCAATTTGATTGCTAAAAGTAAACCAAACCCAGCTGCTTCTGTAGCCACCAAATAAGGAGCAAAGAAAGTGCAGCACAAATAACAAGACTATACAGCTGGCTGTTCGGTAAATCTGTGTTATAACTAAGACTCAACAAGTAGAATATTTCTTATGTTCTTGTCAATTTGCCTGCTCCAAGATATTCCAGAATTAGAGAAACATTTGTTTGACTTCTCTTAAGAATAAATGAATTTAAGGCTGAAAACACAAACCACGCTCTATTACGCTCCTCCTATAATCTTGTTACAGTTTATTGAGGCATTCAGAGGGGACACAGATTCTTAGACATTAAAAAGCAAGGCAAGCAAGAAGAAAGCTTTATTTATGAAAGCAAGGCAGAAATGTCTTTCATCAAAACTGTCACTGTTAAAAACCTTGCAACATATGTTACAACAACATTAAGCTTGCATTTTATAAACTTCTCTGCATTCACTTTAAGTGAATTTATGCACTGAAAGAGGGATATAACTCACAATAATAGCTTGTTAATACCGAAAGAATCAAGCTGTGTTTTTAAGAAGAACATTAAGCAGCTGTTTCCAGATGAAGGGAGTCTGTAAATCAGAGTAAACTGTTTTTATCCATGTTTGACTTTGATTAACTAAATGTTTTATGGATATAAAGACTTCATGAACCTCACGTTTACTACAAAATTCAGCAAAAATAATGCTTTCATCCATTTTGTAATACAGATTTTTAACCTAAATTACAATATAATGATGTTTAATAATCAAACACTGAGTTTGTTCCTTGCCTTACTTCTCAGTTAGAAGCTACACTGAAAGATGGCACTTTGTTAGAACTTCCCATTTTGTGTTTGCTCTGTGTTAAAACTCTACTGACTGCTGCCTAGTGGAGAAAACTGAAAATTCTGAATTGATTTGACTGAACAGTAGCATTGTGTTATTACAACACAGTGTGGAAAGTATTTTGTACAGCATGGCACAAACACAAACACACCCCTCAACTCACTAAGAGCTGGATCCCTATAGAAGACGCACAGAACACCAATTTTCAGTCCCTCTGGCTTTTGTATCTACTTCCATACAAATTGTCCATATACATCTTTTCCTCCTAGACTTCTAAGATCTTAGCCTGAAAAACTAAAAAATAGAAGGAATACAAAAGCACAGTGCAGCAGTACCACAAGGCTGTCACATTTATGGGTGCTATAAACGACCTTGATTTGGGACTCACTTGAGTTTCATAGAGCTTTTACTTAGTAGCTTGGTTATAACAGGGCAGAGTGATCTGCCCAAATATCAGATTATTGACAATGATTTCATCATTCAGGATCTGGAAGTGTACTGACAAAAGAAAATATTATGCATTTTTAATGTTTTCTATAAACATCCAGTCACATTCAGTATCAAGGAGAGGATACAAAGCTATCTCTTATGTCCAATTAAAGCCAGTCTGAATGAACAGAGACTTCTGTAAGGTCAAAATGTTGGGAAACTACTCAGAGGGCACTTTACTTACTGAGAAGGGTGGATTTTTTTGTTTTGTTCAGAGTTTTCAAACTAATAAAAAAATTACTCTTGGATAATTACATGGCTTAACCAGAAATATTTGTGAGGGGTAGGACAAGCATATTTCACGTATACATACACAGAAATGTGCATGTGTTTGTGTCTACATACACTTGCACACACAGTCATATATAATACAAAGTGACTGTGACTCCACAATTTTCTCCATTTCTGTAGTAATGATGTGTCACACCACAAGCAGACACTTAAAAACATCCTTATGTGCTTAGCATTAAAGACATTAATTCAGCTGTGCAACTCCAAGTTTGGCACACATTCACACACAGGCAGGGCTGCAGAAATGGCGCTTGATGAAAGAATAAAGAACGTAAATGGTTGCCACTTCCTTACACAAATTACTCAGCATTATTTCAGCAATTGCAGGAACTCTCCATGTGGAATACTGAGATCAGAGAGTATTTCTAACCGGTGATATCAACTCAAAAGATCTGCAACAGTTGCTGCTCTAAAGACAAACTTTCTTCCTCAAAGGACAGATGGCAGAACATGCAGATGCTCCCTTAAAAGGCAGCAGAGTTCCCAGGTGGGTGCTGCTCAGCAGTGACCTGATGCTCTAAGGCGACCTACAAGCAGAATTGGTCCTGTGTGCTCCTTCTCACCCCCTTTTATGATGAGTCCATGGTGCAGGAGGCATCTACAAAACCATTTCTGCAGAACGGGAAACTCATTTTCCCTGCACGTGCAAACCTGCACATGCCACAGCTGAACACGAGACAGGCTCAATGGCTATTAGGTTGTTAAAACGATGGCAAGCAACTTGCAATGCAGCTTATGCTGCAAAAAATAAGCTCCTATCAGGCAAGCCTGCTAATCTGCACCATATAGACATTTTGCAATATGCTCTGTAGCATGCAAATTTCTATCCCAAAATATCCTAAGAAATCCTCTGCTCCCGCAGCAATACCCACAGCAATTCTCCAGCTGGGCCGAGTAGCTCACGTGCTGTGCTGAACACCCTGGCATGGACTCAGAGGAGTCTCTGGAAATTCAAACTGCACTAGCATTCATGTATCCTACAGGAACGAGGGAAATGGGGATGATACGCTAGAAGACTGTCTAAAGGACTTGACTCTTGAAGCTTCCAGTGAAGCACATTCATTTAAAATCTACATCAAATTAAAAAACAGAGGTAAATAAATTATCCTTCTGCCTGGTAGCCTACTACAAGGCAGTCAGGACTTCAAAGCAGCAATTCTTTTGCCATGTTGAAGAACTGATTTTTATTTCTTCTTGTGCCACAGGGCTTCTTTATAATGCTGGGGAACATTTCATATTTGGTCAGTAATGAAACTTTCAGTTTAATGCCCACTGAGGCTAGAAGTGCTGACCCATAGCTGAGGTCAGTCAAAAAAACTCTTGGAGTACAGAATATGCTCTTGCAATGTGAAATGTTTTAATAAAAGTAAAAATAAATCATGTCCAAGGCTTAAAATTAGCCATTTGATAACAGTGGGCATATGTGACTCCACAAGTTCCCATCAGCAATAACTGTCTCTGCTCCCCACCTCTCTATGTGCAAAGTTAGGATAATGACACATTTTTATCATTCTGATGTTAAACTCAGTATTATTTGTGAAGCACACAAATGTTACGGTTGAGAGCATGACAGATAAGCAAGCACGTGAGACAAAATAATAATTTCTTATTCAATGCAAGGTTTCAATGGTATGAATTTAATAAGACCTGGCACCACACAGAGAATAAAGAAGATAAAAAGAAATGTTTAATAGCTCCATGAAGAGGAGATCTTCTACGTGACCAGATAATTACAGCTATATTTTAATATCTATACACAAGAGGAATAAATTTAAGTGGCAATGAAAACCTAACTTTTGACATTCCTCTTCTTATTTTTTAATACTGACATTGTAAGCCTGACCTTCTTTTTAAAATAAGTGTGTATATGTATGTGCATATTTTAAAATTGCAACACAGCCACAGGGAACTATTTCCAAAAATTTAAAATCAAATTTGAAAGAAAATAAAGAGAAAGCAAAACCAAAACAATCTCATAAAGGAGGGAGAAAGTGGTGTCAATTTGCTGTGAGACAGGACGCCAGAAACTCAGTAACCAAGGACATTCCTTGGCATTCACCCTTTGAACTGCATAATGCCAGCACAAAGAGCCTCATGGCTCTCATGGCACTTCTGTCCTTTTATATGATAGCTACACTATCTATCCATTTTATGTTAATAGTGTGGATTTATTCTCTGGATAGAGAGGCTTTTTTTTCCTGGAGACTATGGTTAATTAATTGGTTTTGTTCTGGTTGCTGGATAGTTTCTAATTAGCTGCTTCAGAGATCTTTCTTTGTGTCCTCCTTCCCTTGGGCAATCCCAAAATGCCTCTGCAGAGGCCTGTGAGCTTGTCAGGTGGCAGAGGGTCACTGCTTTGAGGGATCTTCCCAATAAACTGGTATCCACAGCATTTCCAACAACTTGCCTTTACCCTACCATTTCTTCACTCATTACTTGTTCAGTAGGGGCACCAAGAAATTATTTTAGAGGAATATATATTGCACATACACACACACACACACACAAATACAAAAACATGCATATTTAATTAAAATATAATGACATTGGTTACATGGTATAAAACTGAATTTTGCTTATATTGGAGCTTCTTTTTGCAGTTCACGCTAAGCAAGGGTCAGCCTGTGAATCTGTATTTCTGATTGCTTTCACCCAAGAAAGAACTGTGAACCCACACAGCTGTGAACCAGGTTTACAATTATTCTCTGAACTACTGATCCATCTGCTTGGGCAAAAGGGTTTTTTTACAGGTTATTCAGTCTGTCCTGGAGGTATTGTAGCTGAAACACGCAGCATTTTAAGAAAGCCAAGCTGCATTTTGACATCATCAATGGCAAAATGCAGTGACACACACTAAATACTCTTCCATGAAAGACAAATTTGTGGGTTTCTCTATTTATTCTAATCTGTACCCTGACCACTGAAATCTGTCAGAACAAAGATGGTGCATAAGCCCCTATAAATATGGCTGAGTTGTGCAAAAACAACAGTAATCCTTGTAATACACCATCTATCACCACACTTCTTATCTCCTTTTGTGTAATCCCCTGCACACATTAAGCTCTTAGCAATATGACATGTAGAAGAAAAACCCTGAGCACTGTGAATGCCACCCTAGAAGAATTCATCCTACAGAATACAAACGTTTTGCTGTTGTGCAGGGCATTTCTCCCCTCACTCTTCCACTCGTGGCTCTCCTTCCTCTGGGCAGGTGCCCCAAGAGCAAAGCACTCTTTTCTGGTGTGCAGCGCCCTGGGAATTCTCTCCTACTCTTACAAACCCTTGCCATCAAGCCTTGGGAAGGGAAACAGAGCAATTTGAAAGCCAAACACTATATTAGAAATTCTACCCAGTAGTTTGACCCCGCAAATAGAAATGTTGTTAAGCACTGCCCAAAAGACTCTGGTCGTCTCTAATGAGAGGATATCCACTCATTGTGGGTAAGGCTTGTGGTGGAAAACCAGATGCTACACAGTGGATCAGGCATTAGCACCACGTGCTTCTGACTTCAAGTGTCCCATAAGAAAGATATTTTTGATTTTTGGTCACTAAATAATAGGGTATTGTCAGAGGTCAATATGACTTGAAGCAGAAAGTGCATTTTCATACAGCAATTTCATGTTGATGTTTAACTTTGATTATTTTTTAACATGAAGCCTAATGAATCCACAGATAAATTATCATTTAAGCACACTCATTTTTATAAAGCTTTTCTAGCCAGACAGGTAACTTGCTTTGAGCAGAAGACTGAAGACATTGAACCTCCCTGACTTGAAAGAGAAAATGACTATTTCATTTCCACATAAACATATATATATATATACACACAGATGTACACACTGTATGTCAGATTGTCAGAGCACTCACATTGAGGTCAAGAATAGATCTTTTCTGCGTGGTAAAACCCTGAAGGGATAAATAGGCAAAACAGGCAGACTGAAAGTACTGTTAAGGTAACAACAGCAGAAGCTTTACCGTCCAGGTGACTTGCACTGTCGTGGGTGTCAGCACAACAGGATTATGCAGCCTCACAATGACATCTCCCAGCTCTTTCTGGACTTGCCTGTGATCCACACCTTGTGCTGGGGGGCTGATATCTGCCAGGCACACATACGAAAGCACCACTTTAGTGAGAAGAGCTATATATGGCATCAATAAAAATTACTGAGTAGCCTAATGACCTGACTTGAATATCCTTTATGGCACTGTTTTTTAAAAAAATATGGCACTAAAGTTTAAACACAAACTCAAATGAATATCAAATAATGCAAACAAACCATTCACCTCTAGCCACTTAGGAAATAATGAAATATAAATATGTTTAAAGGAGTATTCTGACTAGGTGGCAAAGTTTTCCCAGCTCTGGTAAATGGTAAGACCAATGTTCACCAATTCCAAAATACTCAGATAATAATAATGCTGTCCAGATGTCCAGAACCAAATTGATTCGTATAACTGAAGAAAATGAACAGTGGTTTTTTTTATTTTGTTAGGGCACACATGACATTAAGTCATTATATGTTTCCAAACTTTCACCAAGCTTCCTCTCCCCACATGCCATGCACAGAAGAAACCAGATACTAAAAATAGCATTTTCCTCTGCAAAGCAAATTTTCCCTTTACAGACTTAGCTAATGAAATCTAGTGCAAACATGAAAAAAAAAAAAAAAAAAAATTTAATTTAGGAAGCCAAACTGATTCTCACCTAGTAAAAGGCCAACAAAAACAATCTACCACAAAAATTTTCTCTTCAAGATTATGTGCCCTTCAATGTGTGTGGGGGAGTTGTTTCTTCTAGTCAAAATCTGATTATAGAGATATTCAAAAAGGGCTGATAAATTGTGGTCATGCCTGTCTAGGCATCTCTGACTTCTGCTTGGTTTTCCCTTGGGATTCAATAGTCAACGACAGTTCCTCATTTTTTGGATCAACATCATGTCCTTGGGAAAAAAAAATACATACATAGAAGTTTTTTCTCCTTCTGATAGACTTAGATATGGGAATAAGCATCATGTAATTTCTTTTTTCTTCTAAATGCTATTTAAAAGAAATGACAGTTGTCTTCAGAATGAAACATTTAAATATAACAACTTTAATCACATGTCTCCAGATCTTAAAAGTAATGATGATCAATAATTCACATTCATAATTCTGGATTGTTATGGGTTCTGAATAACCAATAAACAATATTGCCACAGGCTTCTATTGATATCCAAATTAAAATGGCTCCATGGATATCCAAAGGGAATATAATCCAAATATAGGTGGAAGGTGCTTGTCTAGCAATTATGTTTACTCAAAGCAGCCAAGAAACAGAGATATTAAAAAATAAAACTGCAACTCAGACTGGTCTAGAGGACGATCATTTATGCTTCTCCCCACAAAAAGCTATGATTGTTGGTACAATAAACCTACTGTTATCCATGGCTACATTTTAGGTTATCCTGTGGTATGCAACCAACAAAGTACCTGTATTCTCTCAGAGGAAAAGACATTTCCACATAGTAGTTTGTATGAACAGCATTTCATCATTTTAATGGGACATACGTCCAGAAGTAACAGAATAACATGGAGTAATAACAGTAGGAAATGAATGCCAAGACGTACATGTGGAATTCGGTTTTCTGGTATGTACACTTGAAAACACATGCATGTGTGATGCTCCCAGAACAATGTCATTTTCACATTACTAGGAGGCTCCTGGTAGAAAAGCAGTTGATCTATCTCTAAGGGTATGATTAAGTATTGGAATAATAGAATTATGGCTCAAGCAAAACTGGTGCAAGAAGCTACACCCTGATCACAATTAAATTGGTTAGATATTTTCTCTAACCCCTCTTGCATCAGCTTTCAGTGAATATACTATTATTTGTTATTAATTTAGATTTCAGGGATAGGAACATATTTAGTTCTTGGAAGTGTTTTTTTTAGTATATGGTTTCATCTATTAATAATCCAACAAGAAATCAGCTCCTTCATTAGAGCAGTTACTAATTTCTCTGCCCTTAATTCACATAAGTCATATAAGATAAACCCTATTGAAAGTACCTGGTTATCCACTTGCAGTTAACTGGTGAAAATTTACATGAAATCTTCTTAGTTGTATTTGCAATACTGAATACCAGAACATTAAATGTTCAGCTATTAAAGCTACCACAGACACCTGTTGCAAATTATTATTACATAGCACTGCTACAGCTGCTTTGTTATTTCTCCATGGCCACTGTGAATAGGCTTTCCACCGTGTGTCAGCTTCTTCTGTGAGCCTGAATTGAATTCAGGCATAATTAGAAATCACATCAAAACATTATGTTAATTTTCAATTGATTTTATGATTTAATTCTATTAAACTGCAGGCTTGCAAAGAAGCTATAAATCCTGTTCATGTCTCAGTGTACTTGACTGCTAAACAGCTTCTGGAAATGGAAGCTGCAACACACGCTGTAGCTAATTAAGAGACATGTTTTTACTGAAATCAAATTGCTTGTCAGTATGTCAGATAAAAAGTCTATACTTGACACTCAAATGCCAAACAAAGTTGTTTTTTTTTTTAGCTAGGTGATAAGTTATGCAGACTAAAAGGCTGTTGCAATGAAAAGCATGAGTCACCCTATAATAATGGGAAAATAAGAAAGAGGGAAACTTATGATATTCCGTGGATAGTCAGGACATGAAATTCCTGCACATCTCACTCCTCCAGCTTTTGAGAATGCAGTTCTGTTTTTCCTTTTCCAGCCATGAGTACTATTTTGAGGGTAAAGCTATTCAGGACAGATTTATTGAGGACTAGGCTGGAATGAGGGAGGCTGGATGGTTATGTGATACAGAAATACCACCCTACTCTTCCTTGTCTCTTTCCGTCCAACAAAGGACCAAACAAGTTATACGTGCTGGAGACTGACTCAGGATGTGCCCTCCATGGGCACCTTTAGATCTGCAGAGACAGAAGCCTCTGAATAACAATAAACAGAGACAGAGGATTTAATTTTAAATTAACTGTGACAGGAGCTATTACTTTGGATTTGAAAAATTATGATTCTAAAGAACTATGAATTCCTGTATTACGACATGTTTAACACAGAACTACACTCTTGAGTTAAGTATTCAAGCAATGTCTTGTCAAAGCAAAAAAAAAAAAAATCCATGCTGTGAACGGAAATCTGTTTGTGGCAGTTATACTCAGTTAGAGCTTGATGCAATGTGAACAGAATTCAATACCTGATTCAATAGCAATGGAGGATCACAGCTACCAATCCTATCACCACCCTACAAATAAGGGATTTCACTTCAGCCTCCTCTCTTGGTTTATGCAATGGATTAATACAAAGAATTCAGAGATGTAGGTGTATATAAATAGGTATCTTTCTCAGAATAACTGCTACATATTCTTAGCATGCCAGTGCCTTAATTTACATGTATTCTCTGCCTAAATGTTATCTCATATTAATCAACACACTACAGACACGTTGTGCATTTCTTTTGATTAAAATTAAATCTAAACACGGTGTCTGCCTGTTACAAACACTTGTTATCATTGCATATCCCTACTATACTAATGGAGAGGAGGAAAGGACATGGAGAGAAAGGTACTGAGGAGAGGAGGGTATTCAGAGCGCTTGTCAGAAAAGCTTGGGTAATTCACACTGCTTTCAATAGAAACTAGGGGCAGATTGAGTTTAAGTGAACTGCAAACCAAAAGGTCTACATTGTACAAAGGATCAGAGAGGTAACCTCTCTCTCCTAAGCCCCAGACTGATGCAGCAAACATTGGACTACTTTCATATTTATTGGTTAAGCTCAAATCATGACTCCTTCCGTGGGCGTGCTAAAGCCAAACAGCCAGACTGACCTATCAGCCAGCCCTCAGTTCCTTTTATCTCTTTTAGCTCAAGCACCTAAGCCCTAAAAGTGGCCCTTACCTTGGGTTCTGACAGGATCTGACATGGGGCTGGGGTCACTCAGGCCCTGGGAGTTGATGGCTCTGACCATGAACAGGTAGATGGTGTTGGGGCGCAGGCCTCTCACAGTGTACAGGGTGCTCTTCACGTGGTTGGCCACTGTTTGCCAGCTGTTGCTCACAGACTGACTGCAACGAGAACAGTGTGGAAGATTATAAACTAATACAAGAGAAAAATAAAGTGAAAGGACCTATTTTGTAACCCTGGATCGACTCTAAAAAAGTAGTAAAAGCAGGTTGAAATTGAAAGTATTTGTTTCAGTTAGCCCCTCGAGACAGGCTAAAAATCATAATGCAGCTGTCAAAAGTATTTCTATTTTCAATAAAAGTAAAACATTTTGCTATTTCTCTAAAATACCTGCAAAAGGAAAGGGTAGGAAGCTGTAAAGTAAATTTGAATGATAAACAGGCTACTCTTGAACAAAAATCTTAGAAAGGAAAGTTCTCTTAAAAGAATTATTTTCTACACTCCTAAGTAAACTATGTCAATAAACTGTCATTGGAAGAAAAGTATTCTCCTTGAACTAAATTCACCCTCAAAGTTTAAAAAAAATTTGTGAAAACATGATTTGAAATGGAGGAAAGTGCATGAATATATTTTCTGTCACTACATTTTCAGTTCGGAATTATTATAATTAGATTACAATACACCATATGAAAAGATTTCAAATGTGATCGTTAAAACAGCTTTTAATGGAAATGTCTGGCTTTTGTAAAAGTTATTGATGGGATGCCATTAAAGCTTATCTAGCACGAAACATCAAAAAAGTTTAAAGAGAAAATTTTACTGTACTTTGTTGTATAGCATTGATAAAATAATCTTTATCTATATTAAAAGGAAAAAGGAAATGGACAGCTACAAGGTCTATGTTGTTTGAATCACTTCATTCATGCAAAGCATGAAGAGCAAGTTCTAGAACAAAACTAACAAACTGCAAATACAGTACAGTTCTTTACATACAGCATATGAGCTAAACATTGCATGCATGTGACAAAGACAAATTCTTGCATTAATTTTAAATTAGAGATGAACTGAAGTATTTGTCATTGTTTTAATGTATGGATTAAGGAACATATATAAGAAGGTGCAGATTTTTAAGCCAAAATGTGTTCTAGAGATACAAGTCAGAGTATGGCCCTTGCTCAAAGAAACTTGCTGAATTGGAGCCCAGGAGTTCTTTTGTACCACACAGTAATTGCTGCTGTGTGGGGAGCACCTGCATTCTTTTCAGCCTCGGGCTGCAAGATAAAATCCTGAATTATCAGCAACGGTCTTTTCAGTTAGAAGTTTTCATCTATCTAAACCACAGAAAAAAAAAAAAAAAGAAAAGGTAGAAATTTAAACCACTTTGATTCCTTAATATGTACTGCTTTAAAAACAGCAGGAATTAAAGTTTGCATAGAGGCTTCAGGATTACCCATTTATTTCCATATTATCTGTACCATGATGGCCAAGAACCTGCAGCATTCCCACAGGAGACTCTCACAGATCATCAATGTTAAGGGAAAAGTGACAAATAATTACTCTTATATTCCTGTTGACCTGAAGAAATAGTTAGATGTCCTCCAATTAATCACTTAGAAAAAAGTGATAAATTACAAAAAAGATCAATGTAGAGAATATGAATCAATGCCTTCTATGGAGCTGAGTCATTTAATGAGCTTCTAATGATATCTGTAGAGTCCAAAAGAACACCACAAAACCCTGGTACCAGGGTTTAAGCAAAATTAGAAAGAAAGGAGCTTAAAAGTGGTGTAAGTCACATACCTAAAAGCCTCGATGATATATGCACTAGCTGGTAAGCTTCCAGGGGTTCCTGGCTGCCAGGACAGGGTGACACTGTTCTTAGTAACATCAGTGACCTGAGGTTTGGATGGCGGCCCAGGGAGGTCATTTATATCATAGTTTTTACTGACTGTTGCTCCACCAGATTCTGTGAAGGGCAAATACAAAACGGTTACTTTTTATCCTTGGTTATATAATTTGAGCAAAGTAGAAGATTAAAATGAAAAACATGGCAAACATCTGCAAAATCAGCACAACGGATGTTCTTAATCTATAAAGAACTAAGTCAACAATTGCACTACAACCATGTGTTTTTGGATGAACAGCTATCATTTTTAAGTACATAATGAAAGAAAAAAAAATGCAAAACTCAAAAGTTTATATATAAATATATATTAAAAAAAAAAAAAGAGAAGAAAGAAAAGAAAGAATAACAAAAAGTCCAGCTTGCTGAAATGTACATAAAATATCAAGAACTCCATTGCTGAGAAAGTTCCTGTATCCAAATTGACTCACAGAGAGCACTTTTCTTGCCCAAGCCAATTACTGGAAAAATCCACATTTTATTAATACTCCTGTTAGAAGAATCAAAGCATACTGCAGTCACTGGACACAAAAATGAAAATTGTTGCGATGTCAATGGGCATTATAAGACAATAGCAACGAAATGCAAGCTGTGTGAAGGAACACAACCTTCTCACCCAAAACTTCTCCATGTCAAGCCCAGAAGTTCTAGAACAGATGATTTGACTCAGAGTGCTGTCATAGAGTCTACACTTTCCTCGTGTGCCAAGTGGAACACATCCCTGGGCATGGCTTACCTGTCACCTCCAGCACAGCACTCCAGGACGTCTCCCCACTGGAACTTGTAGCAACACAAGTGTAAGTCCCAGTATCGGACAGCTGGACATAAAAAGGGCATAAGGGCAGCTTTAACAACCTTTTAGAATCAGCTGAGTTTACTCTTATTTTCTTTTTCTAAATATCCTTGCTCAGAAGGACTTAGCCTACATTTTACACCAGACTAGAAGGCACCAGATATTTTCAAACGATCATTTAATGGTAGCTTACTTTTAGAGAACTATAATAAGATTACTTGCTTATAATACTTTACTAATTCTAATTTTCATATTGTTAATGGTACTTTACATGCTCCAGAATGGATGTTCTTGACAGTGTCAGTGTTTGTACTAGTTACAACAAATGCAGGTGAAATCAGGTAACAATATAACAACTAACCTCTTAGAGGGTAAAATCTCAGCATTCATTATCCCATGAGGACCCAAAGGTCCAGTTTCCATTGCCAGGAAGGATGTTACATCACCTTAGACTCTTAGGACAGATGAAGTAATTTCTATACCCCCCACATACAAATGCTGCTGAAACTTAACAGTGGTTCTCTCTACACAGACAGTCCAAGCAATTTTCAAACAGCAGCATTAAATTAGGTCCTACACCATGCTTACCTTTCTTCTATTTCACATTGGTTTTTATTTCAGGCTTGCAAGGCCCTTAGGTAGCAAAAAAAAGTGCATTCGTATAAAACTATTGTGATCCCCTTGTCAGTTCAAATATTTTAAATTTATTTGGGGAAACTGCTTTGAATTAGATTGCCAATATTAATCTCATCACTGTATAAACTGTTTTACCAGCAAATTTGCCAAGGGTTTTCCTATTTCCTGTTTAAATTTAAAATAAAGATTTCTGAGTCAGGAACTAGTGAAGACTACAGTGATGGATGGAAAATGGTAACTTTACAAAGCACAAAATATACAGAGGAGCTATCCTTCCACGATGCATAAAGCATGGTAATCTGGAGCTGGAAGCAGCAGAGGGAGAGTGCTGACTTGAGTGATTAAGGAGAATTTTATGCACCATCACATGACTCGATGGACAGAGAACTGCATCCAAGAAGTTTTATTGGACTTTAAGGAACTGTAATGGGTTTTCTGTTAAATGCAGATTGGCACTAGAGCGTATGTCCTTATATGTCACTCTTCAAGAAGAATGTCAAGGAAAAAAAGCAAGATGTTCTTTAGATTACTTGTAGATACAGATTTTAATTGATTTTTAGCCTTGTCATGTATGAATTTTTTTGCTATTTTCTTCAGATACACTGAGGGAGGAAGCAACTCATTAATGCCAGCCCAATTTTCTGAATGAGCAGAACTTGCATTGCAGGAGATGGGTTTTTGTGTGAAATACAAGCAATAATGAAAACGCCTCTGGCTCAAAGACTCAAAATATGGCAGTGCTGCTAATGAAACGAGAAAGACTCTTGAAAGGAGAGATTTTCCAGAGGAGAGAACCTTATAGCATTCTGAAGTAGTGTTTTATTTTGCTTCCTCTGAGATTTTATTAAATATATAATTCTTCATTACGTGATAATGGGGAATATTTCTCACGGCTATGTTTCTCAACTTCATTTGTGTGCTACTGTGACAGATGGTGCATGGGATACTCAATGAGGTATGTGGCGTAAACAACAGAGTAATTTGCAGAAGGCAAACAACATACAAAGCAAGCTGGAGATACACTGTATCCTGCAAGTTATGGTACATTACCTAACTTCCAGGCTGTGGACGGATTAGATACAGATTTAGTGTGTTGGTGCTTCAATTATTTACACTTTTTGTGTGCTATGGAAAAAACCAAAAACAAAACCAAAAAAACCAAGAGGTGAGGTGAATGGAAAAATCTTCAACATTCAATAAAATAGTTTTGCTCCTTCATCAATGCAGGTGTCTAATCCTGGTGTGGCACATTTCCACAGCAGAAGGGAGCTTTCCATCACCATTGACCTGTCTGAAGGGGTACTGAGTGAGTGACATATGTGATTTTTCAGTTGTCTTCCTCAGGGCAACTGAGAGATTGGCACATCAGAAAAATCTCTGTGTTCATGTTATGACTGTGGCCTGTGTGACTGCTGCAGGCTCATGAATCATTTGATTGTGCTGTAACAGAAATACCGAAAAAGGATCAGAGAATGGTTTATGTTGAAGGGACCTTAAGGATCCTCTCATTCCAGCCCCCCTGCCATGGTTGCTCAAAGTTCCATCCAACTAAACCAGGTTTCTCAAAGTTCCATGAAACCTGGCCTTGAACAGGGATGGGGAATCCACAAATTCTCTGGGAAACCTGTTCCAGTGCCTCACCACCCTCACAGGGAAGATTGCTTCCTGATATTTAATCTAAGTTTCCCTCAGCCAGAAGGCTGAGGACATATGGGTGGCAATTATTAATTTATTTTGAACTTGGATATAGAAGCATACTTGGACATTTTTGTGGCCCTTTTTTCCTTAGGAAGTGGTGCTAGTCCTTGTCTAGGTAGATCTGAGAGAAAAGTTAAACAGTCCTCATTTAAATCCATATTTAATTCATAAAATTTGCAAGGTACAGGAGAAATCTGGCATTTATGGTTCTGTGTAGTTTTTGTTCTTAAACCTGAGTCAAACAAACAGTGCACATTACTGCTATAAAGGCATTTCTAAAAAATGCCTTTCTGAGCCTTTAAGCAAAATTGGATACCGGTGAATAAACCACTTAAGGATCAATAAAAGCCTCATGTCTTTCAGAACCACACTCACTACTAATACTGTTTTCTTCTCCTCTTTCAAGCAATTTTTTTTTTTCCCCTTAGTTTACAGACACAGCCTCTAACGGTGAGATTAATGCACTGGCACGATTCAGAACCAATTTCATTGTTTGCATAGCAGCATGCAAAAAGGTATCCCAAGAGCTTCTGCCTCGTGGACACTCCACAGAGGCCCATCATCAGTGCCTGGAAGTTTGTTTGAAATCACTAAGCTTCCACCTTTAATTGCTGCTTTCTAACACTACTGGGGAATCTTGACTATTCAAGCACACTTTTTAATCCATCTCTACAGGAAAAATGCATTAACCTTCATGGCCTAAACCTGCCTTCAGCCCAGAGAGGAAGGACAAATTGTTTACTCAAGGCAAGCTAGCATAAATTTTTTAATAAATTCTATTTTGTTCCAAGGGAAGTTCACAAGTTGTCTATGATCACTGATGAGATGGTATCAGAAAACAAAACTGCTCTTTATGTTTTGTCATTAGTAGCTTTGTTTATTGACATTTTTTGGATGACAAAATTAAGTGCAGACATTTCTGCTGACTAAATTAAATGGTTTCTGAAATTATCTTTAAGTTCTTGACAAATAAGTACATTTAACTTACTATTTTTCCATATGCATGCTTGTCCAAATATACACAAACAAATACATGTTTATCTTTGAACAGGGAAAAATTAAAAGCCAAAAAAGAGGTTAGTGATGCAATATTTACCAACAACATATGACATTATCCTACTTGAAGTATTATAGAATATTGTATTATCTCATGTGTAAAAATGTAAATATCACAACAGGTATTTAATTTTTAATAGAAATCCCTCTGCATATGACTGCATGTATGCTGCAGTATTAGTTGTCTTTTCCCATTTGCAGCCTGGTGGAAAATTTCCAGGAAGCATAACAGTGGAATAAATCAGCCAGCTTGGGACTGACGAGTTGTTGATGGAGAAAGCACATGGTCAAACCCTGACGAGCTCCAGATCATGTGCTAGGACAAGTACTTGGAAAATTATGGTCAGGTGTTGCCAAGGAACTGCTCCAGGTTTTGACAGAGAGGCCAGTGGCTTCAGGGTAAAAGCAACTGAAAAGATAAGGAAGGAGTGCCCTTTTATATTTCTACCTACCCCTACTCTATGTGTTTTATTGCAACATACATACGATTTTAAATATCAATTCTGGTTTTAGGGAATTCTCATAGAAATATCTGAAGTCAGTTTTGCTCTTCCTTCCTACACAATGTCAAAGAATGGATGATGACTTGGTGAGAACTGCCTAGTGAAAAAGACAAGCTAATTTTGAAGACAGAGCTGCCTGAGGGTCACCCCAAGAGCTCCAAACTGGCCATGCAGAACCCGTCTCGCTGGTTGTGCTGCCATTACTCACCCGCAGAGCTTTGATCTGCAGCGTCCCCTGGTCCTGTATGGACGTCCGAGGGTCCCGGCCCAGGAAGGTGAAGCCTTCCTTCAGCCAGCTGATGACAGGGAGGGGGTCACCAGTGGCCTTGCACTTGAGCAGAGCTGTGCCATCCACTGCCAGGGTCTGGTTGACGGGGCCCTGCAGGATGATGGGCGGAGGCCGATCTGTCAAGACTAAACAGTGGCACAGGCATTGGCATCCACACCTTCAACCATCCTCTGCTGCTGCTCTGAGCCCTATCCTGCCATGCAGCACCAGTTTTAAGAAGCTGCCTGAAGTCAGCCTCCAAGAGGCTAAAAACATTATTTTTGGAGGAGCCATAGATAGAGGTTAGCAATTAGCTGGCATATTTGAAAAGCATTTTAGTAAGAGTTTTATTTCACCACTGCAGGATAACACATAGATAGAAAAATATCTGTTAGCAAAGATCACCAGGCTCATTTAGTTAACATAGAATAAAAATTAAGACCTTGATTCAGAAAAGAATTGAAGTGCCTCACTCTTTCCTTCCAGTTTAGGAAAGCACTTAAAGCACACCTTTGATGCCACATTAAAATGAGCTTAATTGCTTACCCAATTTATGGCCTAAAAGAGAAAATCTGCTGAGTTTAAAGTGAAACACTATAGCTATTCTAGCCTGGGTACCAATCACATCCACCATGCCTACTCTATTTGCAAGTTTTCATCACCAAAAATATCCAAGTTACACAAAACATTTTCATAATCTGAGTGATCTAAACGACTGTACCGCTCTTTCCAGCGGAGAAAAGCTCAAACTCAATCACACCATTTAACAGCTTACTTATCAAATCATTTCATCACCTTTTAAAGTCATGAACTCCTAATTTTTTACCCCTTATAATTTGCACTTGCATGCTTGCAATACTGATTAAAGGACCCTGCAACCATGAGACTGCATGGCTGCACATAAGCCTCATTCCATGACCAATGGGGTATCTTGGAAGATGAGGTAAAATGCTCACATTCATTTTTCTTGCAAGACCATTTTTTCCTAAATAATTCTATTGTTGTACCTTTTCTCTGAGCCATCTGTTAAGCGACAAAATATAACTTTGTCTCTAAAGAATGTGTTTATACAAATTAAATATTAAATACTTGAATATAAACAAGGCTAGAATTCCTGCATAAAATCAGTACAACAGAACTGAGAAATCTTTTTCCTTTTACTGTATTTTTATATATTTACCAGCCATACTGCAGCTGTTTTAAGTCTTTGAACAACTGAACAATTGTGTGATTGGTATTAAACATTGTAGCAGGCAGGATCAACTTCTAAACTGGAGTAAGTTAGCCTGCCTCTGCTGACGCCAACTGAGTTTGAATCATTTATTCTAGCTGAGAACCTGTTTCTTATAGTCTATACACAACACCTGACTCTAACAATGAAGTGAAAACAAATTATTATGAAGCTATATGATATTTGTTGTATTTGAACTGTTTGAGATGCAAACTTCTGGAACCTTCAACAGATCCAAAGTGCTTTCATTATGCTATTTAAAATAAAACATACCAGGGATATGCTAGTGATACATTTTATACCTAAAATAATTGTTTCTGAAATTTTAATGTTGCAAAAATACTACCTACCTTTTTTTTGTTAACAAGATTCACAAAGAACAGAATCATTAATATTATCACAATCACACCTTGGAGTGTGAGCTCATCACATTGATTGAAATTGACACTGAAAATAGAAAGCCAATACATATTTTGAAACTGAAAATAGAAAGCCAATGCAGATTATTTTTTAACATCAGAATGTGCAACCTATTTTTGAAATTCTGAAATACCACCCAATGAACCGAGAGATAGGACAGGAAACATTATATAACAAGAAAAATGTAATGCATTTTCACCTTGATACAAAATTTTTAATCTCATTAAGGTTCCTTATGCCTACACAGTTCAGCCATTTGGCAAAATAAAAATTGATCTCAGCTCACATGCACTATCAGCGTAGTTGCAGCATGAGTATAATCAAATTAAAAGTTAGCTGTGCAAGTTATCCTTTAAATTTAATGTAAAATGGCAAATCCCAGCATTCTAGGTAGCTAAAAATTAAGGTAGAACAGCTATTTAAGTTGCTAGCTATTCCATTGCAGTTATTTGCTTCATCTAAGTGTCTTTCATATGTGTAGCAATGTAGGTATTTTCAAAACCTACCACATTACAGATATTGTTCTTTGGCATGTAATTAGATTTTTTTTACAGCCCAAATGAGGAGCTCATAATCCTTTAAACAGCTCTGATCAATAGCGTAATTGAAAGCCTCCTGGCCAGAAGGAATCTTCATTTTCAAGGGTGTTATGGGTGAAAGACCACTACAGGTTTCCATGACACTAAGGCTAAAGGTTAAATGAACACTTAGGGTTTCCACTGATCTGTGAACGGCTGTATTGTCTTCACAACTATGACTTGTAAATCTTCTCTAAAACATGTGTGTGCTTGCATTCCTACTACTTAGGTCCTCATTAGTAAAGACCCAAAACTTTGTTAGAGTTTAAAATGATATATATATCAGAAGCACTACGAAGAACAGAGGGCTAGTGAAAAATAGTCAAAAAATGGTGTGGAGATTATAAATTGCTTTTAAACCACTTTGATGACTTTGTTTTTTTCATTTACATAGCTTTCTCCTAGCTGGAAACTTCTAGATCTGTTCCACAAAAACATTTTGTGTGCCTACAAACATATTTGCATGGTAACACAGAGGTTGGTTTCAAACTTAATTTAATTTTAAAAATGGTTTTGAAACTATTTGCCAGTATCCATATATCTGCATATTCTGGCAACTGAAAAATTGACAGATTACTTTGGTGTTAAAATGCATCTTAGTTTTTGAACAGAATATAGGAAAAGAACAAATTATATTTGTTCATGAACAGTTTATTCACTAAAAATGCAGTTTGGATCAACTGAAACTATATTTAAATCTGGGGGATATGTGGTCAAAGTACAACGGAAATTAAAATAAGATAAAGACAAAACAAAGTTTTTACTTTGGCACGTCCAAAATCAAAATTTAAAAAAATTGCCCTGGTGAATGAATGGGTAAAATCAGACACAATTACAGAAATTCACATGGTGAACACTCATGATAGGGCAGGGTTTTCTCTGAAAGGTGGAAAAGCAGATCTCTTATCTGTCTTTTTTTTGGCAGAAGAGCTTCACAAGAAGCTGTGAAGTTGTTCTGAGCTTCTCCTGTTTGAAACTGTCACACTTGCTATGAAATATGTAATATGGATTGGATGAGGGCTAAGAATCATGGTGGCGAGACTTGCAGACACGTAAACTGTGAAACATTCATTAATAAATTTTAATATTTATTGAGGAGAAATTAAGATCTTCTCCAAAATATTCTGTGCATGACTGACAAATACTAACACAATACTAATTGGAAGCTATTCCTTCTATGTTGAGCAGAGACAGAGATGGAAGTACTTGGTTTATTTGCATGATCTGTCATTTTAAGATTGTGAGCTGCATATTCATTCCTTGGGTTTGAAAGGATTGCTAAGATTCTTCAATTTTTAAAATCATTTTGCTTTTCCAGATGTGCGTTAGACATTGAATTACATGATAGCCTTTCAAGAAAATACAAGATTTGAATTTCAAATAAGCTGAAGGCTCTTAGCACAGTCCATAATCAGCAAAATTATCACTCAACTCAGCACATTTCATCACAGCTAGTAATCTCTTCTCATGTGAACACTTGAGTTAAAAATATTTCCAGTAAAGACTTGTAAGTGCAAAAATGTAACAACTGAAACACTGCTATATATGGTATAATTAAGCACTTGTTTTTCTGCACATGACATGTTTTCATTCTGTATTGGAACTTCAATTGGATCTAAATTACTCTGGATCAAACAAAAATGTGTTCAAAATGAAAAAGATGGCTCGCCACTATTATTAAATCATTAACCAAACAGAAAAATTCTGGGCTAGGAAGTAAAACTGAAATCACCAGCCAAAAACTAGAACACTTAATATGCTTAAGCATATAGCTAGCACGCACAGTGTTTATCTTTTATTATATTCTTAAAACTATTAAATTAGATTTCCCTACTGATAAAAGTCATTAGCTCCCATAACTTCTGCTCAGCATCAACCAAAACAGATTATTTCGACATTTATGGTTAACTTCCTAACTAAAAGCAATTAAAAAAAATATCTATGATCTAATGGTACATTTATTCACATAATCTCAGCTCCACAATGTTGTTTTGGCACTTTTCTTCTGACCTCACCCGCCCTTTGACTCTGGGATGAAATGGTATTTCTATAAAGCAATCTTGTATTATTTCATAATGATCGTGCTGGCAGTGGGTTCTGGAAAGCATTTGAGGAAGGCAGGCCTTGCACTCCCTGAGCAGCAGAGCCACCAGCTAATGCTTTCTCGAGCTTTGTGGGACGCACGCTGCCTTTAATCAGAATTACCCAGAGATGAGCTTGCATTTCAGCAGGGACACTTTCCCTTGGCTTGTTAAACAAACTAATGAAACTTCCAAAGAGATCAATTAGGATTTATATTTTTCCCCACACAAGAAATAGATAAAGATGGACCAAAGCCCTTGGCTGTCAAAAGGAAGAATTTCTCATCACTAGCATCCTTGAACCTGATTTGATCCACTCGGCGCCTGTTGCTGTAAATCTGTGCAGCATCAGCAGGTGTGACCATTTAACAGCTCAGTGTCCTCCCAGCCAATGTTTGTGTGTTCTATTTATTCCAATCACAGTCATGGCCCTGAATCAGGCAGCACTATGGACAGATATTAAAAAATATTGCCTTTCCATTCCTTTCAAATGACCTTTTAATATACATTTAAATTTGAATGGAATGAAAATGCATCATTTTGTCATAGACCACGAGAGAAAGGACTTAAAGAGACTGCAGAGCAAAGCCAAGTCTTTAGTCTCCAGAAGCTACAGAAAAGCAATGTGCTTGAAGAGATGCAAGGGTAAGGCAGAAATTATTTCCCCTTGTCATAAAAATATAGGCAGCTTTTGGAAAACAAAGAAAAGGCATCAAATTAATGCTCAGACCTCTATAACATGAGCCTGAACCTCTCTACCTGTCACTTGTGATGAATACGCTCTTGTGAAAAGGCAGATTATTCAAAATTAGACATCTTTTCAAACTTTCATGGTGCAGTCAGGTCTCTAAGGGAACAGTAAAAGTAGACCTCTGCATATAACAACAGTTTTAATGGCAAAAATTCATCAAAGTCTGTCAGGAGATATTTAATGTGTCAGTTAAGATAAGGAATAATGATGCCAGGGAATGCCACAGTCTTAGAGTATAAGAGGGATTCTCTTGTTTTCTTCACTGACATTAAAGGATGCAAACTGCCTTCTATCCACAATAGGATGAAGAGGGATATCAAGAGGATTCCTGACACGTGAAAAGGATTCATGTTTGTAGAAGGGAAACCTCAAGGCAGGATGAATTTCAAACCCAAAAATTTGAAATGAAAAGCATCCAGACAGAGCATGTAGTGCTCTTCCTTTCCTGGAAACTCTTCTCTACCTATGGATTTTCATGACTTTTTTCACATCTACCCATACTGAGGCATTCTTAGAACACAGCTCTGAGGTAGGTGCCTTGTTCACGGAGGGACTAAAGGGCTACATGTTGTAGCCATTCTAAACCAACAATATTCCACCACCTTCAGAGCAACTGTGTTGATTTAATTGAGCCAAGGACACATCCCCTGCTTGTCTAAGATAGGAATGGTGGGAATGGAGATACATTTTTTTGCACTCCAATTCACTTCTTTAATCACAAACCTGTTCATTCTTTTTTTTTTTTTTTTTTTCCCTGCAGTCCTATCTTAGCTCCAGCAAACTTAGTAGTTTAATTTCTCACCAAACCTATTCTAAGCTGGTTTGGACCTTTTTTCCATTGTTAACAAACTTCCAGAAATCAAGCAAAAGGCAAACTAGGCTTTGATGCCTTTTTTACTCCATAGACAAACACAGAGATCTTTTCTCACTTTATTTCCTATAGAAAACTGTCCATTTACTTGTATGATTTGCGTGATCTCACACGCCTTTATTTACACTGCTTTTAAAGTACTTTTGACAGGAAAAAAACAATAGGCATTTCTAACAGCTCACCATCAGTAACCTCCAGCTGAGCCTTTGCTAAAATGCTTCCAGCAACCGTCAGAGCTTGACAAATGTAGTAGCCTGCATCAGACCTCTGGATGTTGGTAATGGTGAGGTCCCCGGTCGGTGACACAGAATATCTGCTGTTGGGCTGCAGAGGCTGGTTTGGGAAGAGTAGGTTCTGCAAAGACAATTCATCTCACATCAATTCAAAACACAAAAGCACCACTTTTCCTTCAGCTACACAGACAATGATTTTTCCTTAAAAGTACTATAAATAACTGAGGAGAAAAAAGTAAGAGTGGTTCTGACTTTATGAACACATAGAGCTGCTTTCCCTGCCTTGGGCAACTCGCAGTTTAAATTAGAAACAACCTTTTGACAGCTCACAGTGCTGTGTTCTGACTGGGGTGTAGGTAAGGAGACATTTTCCAACAATCACACTTGAGCGATTTATATTTGTGACACATTCGTCTTCATTCTGAATGCAATTGTAATAATATACTTGGCTATCAAACCAGAAGGACATAACACTACAGCAAAAACTAGCAGAAAGCACTGGATCCTGGAGACTTGAGGGAGCAGAGCACTATTGTTTGGCTGTGAACATGTTCTGAGAAAAGGAGAAAGTAAGAGCATGGCACATAAGTAAAGCTGGGAGGAAGATAGGAGCATGTCATAAAGGTAGCAGAGCATGAGAGTTTAAAGGAAGAGTAAAAGGAAATTAAAACTGTGATACACCAAAGGAGAAATGCAGCATAGAGCTGGGAGGGTGAAGAGAAAGGGTATTAATCTGATGTGGAAATCATCAGAGGGAAAAAAATAATTTCATGTAGGATAAGATATCAGTTAGCACAAAACAGGGAGATTAGTTTTTGCCTTTGGGCTGGACTGGAGAAAAGAGAGACGTCAATAATAATAACTGGAATGGCTCTAGTAGTCATTGTACATGATGAAGGCCTGAATGAATCAATACTACAGACCCAGAAAGGTTTTAGTGGTGAGAGCTGTGTTTTCAAGGAAAAAGTTATACTCTCTGGCACAGCTCTTGTGAATAAATAAGAACAGGAAAAGGAAGGCAATGTGAAGAGAGGTCAGCAGCATTGCCCAATGAGACAAAAAGGAGAACAGCTTAAACAATAATTAAACAACAGTAATTCCAGTAAAATAGGGTCTGAATTTTATGTCAACTCAACAAGCCTCCATGAAAAATACAGTTGTTGGCAGCAGGACTACCCCAGAACACTGTTACCACACTGTGATAAGCTTTTAGTCATCACTGCAGCTCTGTCTAGCTCTGCTGTATTTTCCAATGATGACTCCCTACTAACTTTTAAGCTTGTCTGTATTGACTAAAAATAAAACCTTAAAGTGCAGAGTAGGGTATTAAATGAATTTTCTGCAGATCTACTTCTTCTGAAGCAGACCTTGATGGTTTACAAAAATTATTTGGAACTGATAAGCAACAAACTGCTTAAGAAACAAGTAAGAACTCAAAATAGAAACAAATTCTACTTTTAAGTGAAACTCATGCCTTTATCTCTACGGTTTTGGCAGCAAAAGGAAAGAGATAGGCTTTAAGTAAGATCCAACATTCCTCATAATTGTATTAACTAACTGGGTTACTTGTCACACTAGGCTTTTCACTTACTGCCTTTCAGTGCTAATGTTTAAGAAATTTATAACAGCAAATTTTTCCTCAAAAATCAGTATGAACCCAGTAAAAATGCCAGATCCAACAGGAAAAAAAAAGTGTGAAAATTCTGAAACAAATTTAGGCTATGGGACTAAGTGGGTCTCAAATAATCGCCCTGTTTTCTGAACTGCCTTAAAACTTTCAGAATTACTTCTGCCTGGCACAGATACCTACTGGATGAGGGTATTATGAAAACTTCAGTAAATATTATGAGAAAGAGGAGAAATTTGCCATGGCTGATCTTGACTTCATTTATCACTCATTATGTAAAATACAAAAAGAAGCACAATGTAAAAGACAGTGTAAGGATTAAGCTCCTAATTCTTAAGAGAAAAATAGTCCAAAACCCTCTTTATTACTGCATTAAAAAGGGGAATCCATCCTTCTATTTATCTTCAGCATGGGCTTCTCTGTTCTGGAAAAGTACCACGTCCCAGTGGATATTCCACACATCAGGAGGAGTTCACCAGTTTCATGACTCCTCCCTTCAAAGACCAGATAACTATGAAGAATAACTTGTCCAAAATTACAGTACAACCCCTTTTTAAATGCTTGTCACAGTTTCACTGGTTTTAGTTAGCTGTCAGGTTGCTCATCTGGGCACAATGGTGGCATGCTGTGCTGCAAACAGAGCCATCCCTGATACAGCACCACTGAATTTATCTCAAGGAAGAATTTAATCCACAGGGTCCAGAGGTTACACACGCCCTGCTCTTACACATGTCATCAGCAGGCGGCTGTTGGGCTCTGGGGAAAATGCTATCAAGCACAAAGGACCAGCTGTTTATACACAAGCTGGCACAAAAAATTACTCAGGAGGGAACAGCTCCCCTCCCTTCCAGCTGGTTGTGCTCAGAAACACAGGAGCAAGAAATGGATTCACAACCAAAAATGCCCTACAGTTACTGGAGTGGGGTAACAGGACTGTATAACATTACTTTGAATGCTGAAAGTGGTGCTGCAGTTTCTCTACAAGCAGAAACAGCATTCTAGAGACAAACAGAAAGGTGAAAAGTTGTGTAATTTGGCAAAATACCACCCTTGATTGCTATGATGATACACACTATATGGAAACTCACTTTGAGGCATCTCACTTCAAAATCTGGCAAGCTATACACTGAGATGGCAACTCCAACCTGTGCTACTTCACTGATGATCAATTAAGATTAACATGAGGATGTTGTAAACCACATTGAGTCATGTTCCAGGGTTTGATTATAAACCATGCAAGTATCAATTTTTATGTTGCATTTATTTGCCAAAAAAGTCTATTCTAATCCTCAGGGATCTGGTTCTCAATATGGTAATTAATTTTCCAGGTTTGTAATTAAGCAGCTTCAACATGGTACAATCAGTAGGTAATAACATTCAATTAAAGGCACAAGATGCATTTTCACCTTAAAATGTTTTTTACCCTTGAAGTGATACCAATGGAAGAGGATAAAATAGAGTATTAACACTTTTCAATTACGCTAAATGACTTTAATCCCGAAAACGATGTCCTACTTTAATTAGAAGCTCTTCTCTTTATTACAGCATGATGGATGTCCACTTTATTAGATTCGAGTGTGCCACTATAAGCTCACTCTACATAAACATTACCATGTTATTAAAATGCTCTACAAGAAAGGGGTTTGAAATGTTTGCTAGCACATCAGTACTTCCTACTTTAATTTCAATACTCTATCCTACTTTCCCCTTGGAAAAATTGTCACCTTAGTGAGACTGGCAATACCGTGCTTCTCCAGGATGTGATCCTGGGAGGCTAGGTCTAAATTCCTCTAAATATTACACTGAGAGATACACACTGAAGGTTAAGCTTACACTCAGACAATGAAATAATCACACCCATAAAATAATCATGTTCTGTCTTCGTAGGCCACCAAGACAGCAGAGCACAAAATGCTGTCAGCCTAGTCCTGTCAGTCTGGACCAGTTTTCTGATCTCCTGAGAAGGTGAAGCAGAAGCAGGTGGGGCAGAGCTGGCCATCTGTGGTTCAGCTCTTATGTCATGTTTTACCTGAGCTGGTACACACAATGCTTCCAGTAAAGAAATGTTGGGGCATCACATTCCAATACTAAGCTATAGAAGTTAGTATGGGCTGATGGCAACACCAATAACTACCTCACAAATGAAAGATGATCAGGGAAATATTTCCAAAACCAGATCTGGAAATTTCTTGAGACAATTTTACTGAAGAAAGCGTCTGTGTGTTCAAAACCTGTATCTGTATGCTCTATGAGGATCCGCCCATGCAAATCAGCTTGCTGGAGGCATTCTGCTTGATCATGTCTAGACAGGTTGTGAACTGTAATTACTGGATCTGATTAGTTCAAAATTGAGTCATACCTTTTTTTATCTACTGTGCCTGTCTCACCCACCTGTTTGTTGGGAGTTTCAGAACAAAAAGCCTGTCAGATATATACTGTTGCTCTCTACTCATCTATACAGTGCCTAGCACAGGTTTCAACAACTTAAATGGTCTTTGTGTTCTTCAAAATATTAAAAAAAAAAAAAGTCAACACAAATACACAAATTTCAGTAGAGAATAGCGATAGTTTAAAAAGAAAAAATTCTGTGAAAGATGAAAAGAATCTGTGAAAGATAATGTAAATAATTTTCCTTAAAATTTAACAATAAAACTATTTAGAAAGAATTGAAAAACTTATAGGGTGCTTGAAACTTACCTGACTTCCTTCTTTTTGCCAGAAAACAGCTGGCTGGGGATTTCCTTTAGTTTCACAAGGAAAAGTCACAGTTCGACCCTGGGCTACAATCTGGTCTCGTGGTCTCACCACAAACTGTGGGGGAGCTACAAGGTAAGAAAAACCGTGGTGTAAGTTTAGCACATTTTGCAAGGGAGAGAAAGGGAATATTGAAGGAAAGAGACAACATTATGGAGATTTGTTTTATGTCAGAGGACATGACACCAGAAACATTCATTAGTATAGACAGAATTAATATATAAACAGAAACAACAACAGCGACAAAGAGAGCAGCAATATATGTATGTGACATCCCCAGTTATTAAAAAGAAAAAAAGAAAAGGAAAGAAACATTACAACCATACATGCTAGAGTCAATTCTGATGACATTAAATGCTAAAGAAGAGGAGTCAGGTGTTTATCTTGCTGACTCTGGATGAATTCTACCTTTGCCCTGGAAAGGTATCAGCACCCTCATATCCTCTCACACTTCACAGAGCTTGCTGGAGCTACCGTGTATCGTAAGGTATGAATTAGGATAAACCAACTGCCTTCCTCAACTTGCCCCTCTGGACTCTTAAAAATGATTGAGAAAGGAGTGAAAGGTCTGGATGACAGCAAAAGAACTCAAGTTCAAGAGTTCCCTCACCCCGTTGGAAGCAGTGTGGTCAAGAATGGAGTGGGGAGGAGGACGTGCTGTGAAAAGAATTGTTGCTAAAAGAACACAAACCCAGGAAATACAGGTTTCAGCTAGTAAAAGAGTAGAGAGAAGCAAAAGTTGAAGAGTTAGTGGGCAGAGGTGAGTGGTGAGTAAGAAGGAATAGGTATTTCAGGAGATAAGGAAGACACAAGGAAAAGAAAAAAAAGAGACTGGAGACAAAACAAGAAAGAAGAAGGACTGGCTGTGTTTTCCAGTATCTGGAATTAACAGTGTTCAGTCATAGGGGACCAGGAAGCACAGTCAGAAGTGAACAATTTCTAAGAGAGGGGCACAGTTTGACTTGTCTGAGAGGTAATGGTGGAGAATACAGAGTCAATGCTTGGGAATGTGAAGGTAGAGAAAAGGTGCTAATGAGTAGAAAGAGAGTGGGGAAGAAGTGTAAGAGGATTTGAGATAAAAAACTTGGAATCAGTAACTATGTTGAGCATGATGTAGAAGTAAAGCAAATGATTTTCCTGTGTGGGACATGAAAACTCTCCAGTCTTGGTTCATCACTGGAATTTACTGAAACTGCACTTGTAGTCTTTTGCATATTTTAAAAATGTAAGGAGCATCTCCAAATATTCTTATCAAAGGACTAGCTAACTTTTGGGGCAGGCTGAAGAAGGGAAAAAAAAGTAAAAAAAGAAACCCAAACCCCTCACCCCACCCTCGTTTTCTTCTATTCCACTATTGGTTTTGTGGTTGTGCAGAGGGATGGTTTAGGAACACTAAGCTTTTAGGTAAACAGAATTTAAGTGTTTTAGAAAGCTGTATTTTCAGCATTATAATTACAAACTATTTAATTAGGCACGAAGAGCAATCAAGACCCAGCTTCCGATTACACCTGCTGACAGCACAGACACAAACCTGCTAACTGCATAGAAATGTGAGCAGACCTGATTTTCTTGTAACACACTTTGCAGTTATCTCACGAGGTGCTTCCCAAGGCTTTACAGATCAGCAGGAGTCTACAGAGCATCAGCTGAGTAGTGCTGGCACTCTTAAAACAAGAACTGTAAAGCACTTAATAAACATGAATCACAATCAGTTTAGAAGGTAGAGGGTATTTTCTTCTGCCTCACACTCCTAAAGAGAGGTCTGAGCCTCCCTGGAGAGAAGTGTCCACCTCTTCCTCCACCTTAGGAGGTGTTAATCCTACGAACAGGCAGGACTACGGGCAAGGTGCCCTCTTGCTGCCTGTTTACAGCCACGTATTTTCAGGTTTCTATAAGGTATTGCTATACGTGCTCTAGGAGCTGAGCTCATGCCATAGCACTCCTCAGGTGCTGAGCTACAGCGAGTTACTTGGGTTCCCTCACCTTGATTTACCCAGTGTGCAACCCCCACAGGTGCCAGGAAACAGCAGTGTGGGAATCAGTGCTTGTGATTGTTCAGTCAAACAGGAAGGGGAAGAGGAAAAGACCTGTAAGCTGTGAAGCAGAAACCTCTCTTCCTATAGACACACTAAGGTGTCTCTACAGCTCTGACCATCTGCTTAATCAAGGTCACTGAATTAGCCCAGTGTTCACTGCTCAGCTGTAGAAGTGCACTGCCCAGGATATTAACAGAGAATCAAAATCTCTCAGGCACAGCAGAGAGAAGAAACCCCCTAATCTCTTGAGGTACTAAACCTGCATTTGACAGGAGCTATGCATGCCTGACTGCCGTCTACGCAGGGTTATGGGTGACCTCAAGATCACAATCTTCCTATGGTGACTAAAAACCTGGTGTCAGAAGACCATCCCAGAGATCACACCTAAGCAGGATGGATGCCGAAGTTCACTTCTGCGGCTCGCCCGGCGCACTGGCGGGTGCACAGACAGTGCTCTCAGACAGCTCAACAGAAGCAAGAAGGGCATGGCATCTCCACGAGCCTGTCCTCCAAATCAGGTAACTGGGTAAATGCAAGGTAGGCAAGTTTAAAGGTTCATCTGAAACACTCTCACACACACAGGTCTGTACTGTAAATCAATAATTCAGAGCTCTAAACAGGTATAACACAACTGAATCTGTCGCTGTAGCAGACCTTCCAAGGAATAAATTAAGGTAATTTGGTAGCCAAGGAACAATGAGAGATACACACCCTGGTGTCTACCTAGTTTCCAGTTTTTGACCTATTTCTAATTTTCAACATTTCTCACTTTCCTAAGAGCAGAAAACAGTTTCTCTTTATATGTTTTTTCCCCAAACAGACAAGGAAAATAAATCTGTAGCTCTGACATGGACTGAGCCTGTTTCTCAATTCTCTCCCTGCCACGTACCACATCCTCTCCATTTGACCACACTACATGAGCAGATCTCTGGCCTCACAGTTACTAGGTCAAGTTTTCTAAAAACTCCAGCAAACAATCATGTATAGTTATGCAAAAATACCTTTTCTAGCTTTGCTCTGCAGCCATAATTACTAGAAATTCACTATAAAAATAAATTATTCAGAGCTTTTACTCACATTAAATTGAGCACAAAACCACTTTCTGCTACTATTTAGCACCGTAATTTTAAAGGACACGAGAAACAATTTTTGAAACATAAACTTTGCATGCATTTTTTAAAATTCATGCAAATATGGGGTTCTATAATGAAGGAAATCTTCATTTTGTCATAGTTTGTTGTCATACTCAGTAATAGCTCTGTTTACAGAGAGCCTCTGATAAAAATACCATTGTTTACACCATTTAAACAATATTTTTACCATATCAGTTTTATCTGTCAATTTCTAGCTGAACTTGAAAACTGAAAGTAACAGTTAATCATTGCAGGAGCAATTCTTGGTCAAATATAACTACCGAAACACTATGATTGTCATTATCCCCACAGAATGCAGCGTGATCCTGCTCAGAGACAGCAAGGCTTCTTTGACAGAACAAGCACTTGGGTTCCTCAATTTTCCTAAAAAGAGAGCTCATTATGTTCACATATGGATGCTGTTTATAAAGACAGATAAATATTGTTACTTCCATTTTGCAGACGGGTTAAGTGAGATCATGACTTGCTCAAAGCACAGCTTCAGTGCAACATCGGGCAAAATTTATTCAAGCCATTATTGCTGCTCTCAAAGTAGGTGTATTTCTAAAACAGTCTGAAAATGTAGTCAGAGAAGTAATAGCCAGATTGATATGATTCAGCTGTTAAAGTTATCTGGTACTTTAATGCTTAATTCAAGGTAAAAATTAAGATCATGAGAAGGATCTGTTGAAAAAACTTACAAAGAAGGAAACTAAGCGTTGTGCCTATCAGACTATTACTTTTTACTATTTCAGATATAACATTAATGGCATTGGAAGAAGCAGAGCGGAAAACCTCTTGCTTAATTGGCATCTGAAAGTCAGAGACAGTAGCTCTAAGATGAAATATATTGCTTGGATTCCAGCAGACTAGCCAAAAATATGGGGAAAAAAGAACAATTAGGATTACAGACCCAATATACTTCTATTAAAAATCTTTTTTTTTTTTTTNNNTCTTTTTTTAAAAATTTTTTTTTTTTTTTTTTTTTTTTTTTGAGAAATTTAAATAGTACACAGTAAATTAGATTTGATTTCTGGCAAATTATGCTTTGATACTGCATTCAGCAAGCGCTGGCTTCAATCAATGTCACACTAAAGCTCTGTTATGCTAATAGGTGATATGGAAATCAGATGGTTGAACATGAATAGAAAGCACAGGCCATGTACGAGGGGGCTTTGAGATGAGGGGCTGGGGGGACCCTAAGGTTAATCACATCATGTTCAGAACTGTTTTTACAGCACAGAACAGTATTTGACTGCAGGAATTAAAATGGAGATAGAAAAGCATGAGCAGTAGTGAGCGTTAGTTATGTTGTTCAAAATGTGAAGAGTGCATTCTTTTGCACTCTTTTAGGATGTTGGTGGTTTATGCATGACTGAATGGATCTTTTATGCTGTTAATAAATGTATATGAAGGTAGCCCCTGCTCTGGTGTTAAAGAGCTTTAGGAAAAAACAAACAAACCAAAAAAAAGTAGCATATAATTTTAAAGGGATTTCTCAACTCTACTTCAATCTTAATAGTTAGCAGAATCTCTAATCTGATAGGATGGATCTCATGCATTTCTTATTACATATGCTGAATACTAAAGGTTACACTGAGTCAACAGGAGCTGATAAAACTGCTGATGGAGAGAAGCTTGACTGAGACAGAGAGTTCATCCCTTGTAGGTGAACTCCGGTCATCTGATAATAAATGTGGCAGAAGACTCGGAAGGGGAGCGGAAATTTAATATACAAATATGTGAATTCATAGCAAAAAAGTACATTGATCCCAGATCAAGTACAAGCAACATTTTTTCCCAGTGACACAGTTTTCTCAGCTGATCTTGTGATTTGGAGTTGACATTGAGTTCAATGATCCTATGGGAATTTTATTATCATAACCTGCTCACAATACCTTCCCCAGACCAGGTGTCCTTGGCTTCATACATTATACTGCAGATTTGAATTAAAAGTAGATATTGCAACAAGTTCTTTTTTCTAGTATTTCTACTGCAACAGACAGGATCAATGAATTAAGGGAAATTGTACGAAGTTCAACAAGGCCAAGTGCTGGGTCCTGTACTTGAGTCACAACAACCCCAGGCAGTGCTACAGGCTTAGGAAGAGTGGCTGGAAATTTGCCGAGCAGGAAAGAACCTGGGGGTGTTGGTGACAGCAGCTGAGCTTGAGCCAGCAGTGCCCAGGTGGCCAAGAAGGCCATGGGCACCTGGCCTGTGTCAGCAGTAGAGTGGCAGCAGGAGCAGGGCAGCGATTGTCCCTCTGTGCTGGGCACCAGTGAGGCCACATCGTGCACCCTGTGTTCAGTTTTGGGTCCCTCACTGCAAGAAAAACATTGAGGTTCTGGAGCGTGTCCAGGGAAGGGCAATGGAGCTGGGGAAGGGTCTGGAAGCACAGGTCTGGTGAGGAGGAGGGTGTTTAGCCTGGAGAAAAGGAGGCTCAGGGGAGATCTTACTGTTCTCTGCAGCTCCCTGACAGGAGGGTGCAGCCAGGTGTGGGGGGGGGTCTCTTCTCCCAGGTAACAAATGATAGGACAAGAGGAAATGGCCTCAAGTCGTGCTAGAGGATGTTTCGATTGGGTTTTAGGAAAAACTTGTTCACCAAAAAGATTGTCAAGCACTGGAACAGGCTGCTCAGGGAGGTGGTGGAATCACTATCCCTGGAAGTATTTAAAAGATCTTAAAGGTCTTTTCAAACCTAAACGATTCAATGATTCTACCAGGGAATATGAGACTTTATTCAAACCTCACTGAAGCTGGTAGAAATTCTCCTATTGGCTTACATGGACTTTGGATCAAATCCATTGGAAAAAAAATGTATTACAGGAAATGAGTGACAGCAACAAATTTCAAGGGCTTAAATTACAGATTTGACAACCTTTAATTACAACTAATTTCAGTTGATAGTGAACTGCACATGAAATTCATCATGGAAATTACTTAGGCAAGCTAAAGTGATAAAGATGAGGCTTCATTTAAAAAGGGAATTGTTTATTATCTATCAATATATTTCTATGAGTGGTTCAAAGGGGGCAAGGGGAAAGATGCTGACTTGTAAATATTCTAAGTAAAATTCAGATAATGGTAGGGGAAAAGGCTCTGAGGAACAAGTAGAAATACACTGGCTGTAAAGTATCGAGATTCTGCAATAGTCACTTCTGCCTGCAGCAGGGAAGAGACAGCAGGCAAACCTAAGATTTCCATCTACAGTCTTTTTCAGCATTGTACACCTGCAGCAATCAATTAATTTCATTTGAACAATCAAGGTTACACCTGCTACAGTTCTCAGTAGCTCTGTCTGGAGCTAAGAGAGTCAGCTGGGTGACAGGATAATGCTCCTTCCCCAAACTGCTTTCTGACTCTTGAATACCCATCAAACCTTCTTTTCCAAAGACTTGGAGCTGGTATCTCAGTGCTCCTCTCAAATCCTCACTGTAGAGACAATATTCTTGTGGCCCCCTCTGCTGCCTTTGATACACATGGATATTTTAAGAAATCAAACTCAATTCCACTCTTACAAGCACAAATCAAGACTTGCCTCTAAGACATTTACACAGTGGAAAGGAGAAGCCCCCAGCGCTCCATGTGAAGTAATACGTATTCTCAAAAGGGAGGTAACCCTTGACACCATCTATGGGATAGAACCACTTATCTGTAGGATTGCTTTGCTGGTTCCTGATACCAGCTTAGAAGGTAGTACAGGAACTCTTCAAAGAAAATAGTGATTCCCTACCTTTGTGTGTCATTGGTTAAATTTGGAAGATACTGGAAGTTTAGATGATTTTGTGATACAAATACAAAATAACCCTGTAAGATCCTATTTATGCACCATGTAACAATCTTGAGCATGAGCTGCCAAGAACTGCAGATACCAAAGTCTAGAAATTTTGAAAGATCTTTTGCAAGGCTACTATTGCTGATGGGAGTAAATAGAGGAAAGCAAACTAGGTGCAGCCTCAAACTCCAGAAACCTGGGCTGATTTCAGCAGTTCTTGCCTCAGAAGTTCAGATCTTCTTAATGGGTACTGAAAGTGATGTGTGGTTGTTAGGACACAAAGTTATTAGTGCATTATTAGCTGTGACTAATGATAAATCAAAGGTGTAGCCTCTGACACAGGAGCCATCACAGAAGACTGAGAGGATGACAGCTTAAGCCTATTATTAATTCAGATCTTTCTTATCAGGGATAAACTAATGGAAGCTAAGGATAATAATTCTCTTTAAAGAGAAAAGACACCTCAATCTTGTGGTGTGCTTCAATGATTAGATGTGTTCACACACAGGGAAAGCAGTAACTTTTTAGCACCTGAGTTACAACTGAGCTATCCAGAAAACGAGTTTCCTCTCTTATTTTGCCATTCCCTAGGCTGTAGGAATGCAGTAGCCTTTGAAACAAATGCGTAAACCTCATTTTGTGGATGCTTTTTGTTTTGTTTTGTTTTTTTTTTTGACTATGTCCTTTAGCTTGTCTATTTATAGTGTTCTCTGCTTTCATGATTTCTTCTTCAGTTGAATAGTTCTGCCACAAAAAAAAGGAAGAATGGGTAGGTTGTGGGGATAACAAGTGATTCATGAAGCCCTTCACTAGACACGTGATATTATTTTAAAATCACATGTGTGGAGGTGGCAAAGCAGCTGCTTGGTTTGGAGTCTTCTGGAAAGCAGCTTCCCATAACCTAGGGAAGTACAGATAATCCACAGCCTGAATACCACCTTTAACACTGACACTGCTTCAAAATGATTTCTCACGTGTCCTGCAACAACAGGTCAAATACACAAAAGCAGAAGCACATGGCACAAGTGGGGAGAACTTTTGGCACATTGAAGGAGAGGAAACAGAACAAGAGGTAGAGAGCAGGCGGAATTATTACCAGGAGCAGTTCTCCTGTAAGTGTCCTTCATACTGCTCTTGTCTCATGGAAAGTGAGGAACTCCTTTTGGTTTGGTTTGTTGCTGTTTTCAGATGAACCATGTGTAAATACAACATTGTGAAAAGAGCACACTTTGATCACTTGAGAATGCTACACCTTCTTTCATACTAATTGTTTGAATTTTCAATTTAGATTCAGGTTCTGAATTTCACATATAATAACATTTTTATCCTTCAGTTGCTCTGAAACACTGAAGCAGATAATCTCTTAAAGCATGGAAGCATAAGCATTTTTTTTCTTCTTTGCAAGAGGTGAAAGAAGTCTGGAGAATCAATAAATAAAAACTGCTAACTGTCCTATATATTTTGACACATAGAATCTCTCTTTTATCCCTGGATGACCCAAAACAATGAAGTGGGATAAATCTGCATGGCTGAAAAAAAGATTTGGTCTTCATTCTTCCCTAGGACTAATGTCAATTAAAAAAATACACTGAGAATAATTATTAAAAAAATTTCAAGTCTTCCTCCTACATAGCCAAAAAGAAAGGTATCTACTTTCCCCTTCCCCATCTCATTTCTAGTGCTCTGACTTCAGCAGCAGCACTTTTCCTAGGCTCCTCCTCCTCTTCGTTTTACAGTGCATTTCAATATTTAGTTTAAATATCAGTCTTAATTTCATCCCAGCATTAGACTGTAGCCTGTTCTCATTTAGTCATACATCTCTGTTTTATTATACCTTGTTCAATCATCTCTTTTAAGCAGTCTCCAAATGTAACAGATGCTCTTGGACCTAGAAAGTTCTTCATTTAATTTTGATGTATATAAAGAAAAGGAGCACTGATTCTGTCTGCCCAATAACTTCCATTGCTCAGAATTTTCTTTACTTTAGATGATGCTTTGCAATTTTTTGCTTTTTCCCAAGTACCTGAGGTTCAGGATATACCTTTTGCTCAGATCACATAGAAAAGATGTGCTCCCCTAAGATCTTAACACTTCAGCCTTGTTCTTTATGTAAACTGTACCCTTAGGGGATGGCTTGTGCTACTCTTACCTTCTGGGAGTTTATCAAACAAAACAAATTACGCCAACAGAAAGACACGTAATATGCCTTGATTCCTTTTTTCAGGGGAGATAGCAGGACAGTTTGCTGACAATACGTTTAAAAAGGAAAAGCAGAGCCCTCACTGATACAGTAGGATTTCACCAAAATAGTGAGTGTAATCTGGTTACCTCCTTCAAAAAGACATGAGTTCACATGCTGAAGAAAAGAGCTAAGGAGAATGATGAGAAGAGTAAAGAGCCTGGATAGGCTCATAGGCTCCATCTATAGTGAGAAAGGTTACAAATTCCTGGTTTGTTTACCCTTGAGAATAAATAAGGCTGAGGGGACAGTCTGCTCAGTTTGGGACACTGTTAAGGAGAGAAAAAGGAGAAAGGAAGAAAAATGACTATTTATTCTGACTGACAACTTTAACATTCAAGGAATAGGGCACACAGCAGTTTTGCTGCTAAGTAACACTGAGATCATATCCAAGTTGTAAATTGGCTGGCAGTAATAGAGAAAAGAAAGTAAAGGGAAAAGTGAATAGATTAATTTATTGATTTCCACGTTCCTCTTGAAGGAAAAGTAACCAATTACTCCTTTTACTAAAAGGAAGGGAGCAACACATCAACAGACCTTTTCTACACACTAATCTTCAAAGACTTATGGAGATACTCAGAAGCCACAAAAATAAGAAAACTATTCCCATGGAACTGAGCATGCTTTGAGAAACCTCAAAAGTTAGAAAACAGAAGTTATGCACTGAACTTCTTAAAACTTCCCGAAGCTAAAGTTCAGCAATTAAAAAAAAAATTAAAATAATGGGATTCTTGATCACTTCCTGCACTTCAGAGACTGAACTTAAGGCAAAGTAGATATGCTAAGGACTTCAAGATTTTTAGAGTGGCATTTATAGGCTGTGAAAATTCATAACAAGTCAGCTCCATATTTTAATCTCTTACTTGTATACAAAGCAATCAGAATTTCATTCTACATCAACCTTTTATCTTTACATTTCAAGAATTTGCTGACTTTTTAAAAAATAATGATGTCTTTTTCTTTCATTTAACAAATCCAAAAACCTAATGTCCACTGTTGTTCTTACCCTCTCCTGAAAATTTCTGTAAGAGGTACCAAACAGGCAAGATAGCACATTTTGATATAAATTTGAGAATTCTGCCACTGAAAGATGGCACCATAGCGCCAAGCATGATCTCATCTCAATTGTTACAGCCCAATCCACATTACTGATATTTTATAAATCCTCAAGTGAAGGTGATATGTTCATGAATGTAATAAAAATAAAAGCATTCACTGTATATAGATTTTCCCTGCAAGAGTCAGAATGAAGAACAAAGAGAAATCTTTCTCACTTACCAATCTGAACCATCTGAGCAATGTCACAAAACCTAATACAACTTTCTATAAAATACAGCTTCTTCTATTGTTTTTCATGCTGCACCACCCTTAACAAACCATTAAAACGTGCCAGGCTGATTCGTGCCATGAGAACTTCCCAGTGCAGACTGAAATGCATCATATAGTCACACTGCACTTAAATGTGAATAGACTGTGTTTAATCAGTAAGAAATTTGGAAAATTTGTGGCAGGTGTTTTATCTGTTTGTCTTCTCACCACCATGATAGGGAAGTTAAGTTTTTGTAACTCGGTCTCCCTTTACTCCCTTAGCTAATTTCAAACTCCTGACTTCTATCCAGGTGGCAAAATTATCGAGGTATTTGATGCAAGCCTCCTCTTTTTGGGAAGATTAACCACAGTACATGACAACAAACTAAGCAAACTTGGCCTACTGCAAAGCAACTGACATGTAAAGAACTGTATTTTCACTTGGACTTAATTGAAATTTTTGCAAACTGAGTAGTATTCTGTCATCTGAATGACTCTTTGTATTATTAATAAAAAAGTAACTGGGACATCAGATAGATCTTCATAGATCCTCTATGTGAAAGGTCTTCCATCTCAAAGCAGTACAGCAACTGCCTCTGAAAAGAGGGTCACTGTTACTGAAACTTTTGGGCTCTTCCCAACCATCGTGCTTCTTTCAGCAGCTATGCTCCTGCCCAACTGCCTTAAGAAACGCAGCAGAATGCAAAAATGAGAAAATTCTAACTTGCTCATCTGGAAAGTCTATCTAATGAGTGAAATAACTATAGAAATGGTCTTAATAGGGATAAATATCTTGTTTCCTAAACCCATCTGCTGTAAATCCTATCAGAAATCTTTTCAAAAGGTTATAAATAATCTATTTTAGAAACAGGCAACACATTTATTCCTAGCAGCAAATTCAAACATGATGAGTAATCTGGCACAGAGCTTTTAAATTCACCAGCTGCCACCCACCTCAGGCAGCACCATACCTCATTTAATCTGTGTAGTATGAACCATTTGCTAATAACTGCTTGAACCCAAGATGGTCATTGGTAATCCCACTCCTGAATTTTCCACTCCAGCTGAAATTTAAATAAAATATCATACCTAACAGAATAGAAAAGTTTGAAACAGGCAAAAACTGACTAGAAAACAAAAATTATTCTGTTTGCAACAAGAAATACAAATCTAGACCATTAAAAATGTATTTCTCTCATCTTCATTGGAAAAAAAAATGTTTGGTCTTGTTTAAAACCTAATAAAGACAAAACATGTTTGCTTTGAACTGGAGTGCTGGAATATAGAAGTACCTAGATAATTCTCTGGTGTCAAAAAAGAATATAAACTTTTAAGTGCTCCCCTGCCCTTTAATATATACACAAATATATAAATATACTTCTGTTAAAATGTCATCCTCCTAGGAAGCTGTGAGCTTAATTACATGAAGTAGTGTTTGCTTTGGCTTCCTTAGGTAAGGAGAGGCATTTTTGCTCTGCATTCCAGTTAACTTCCCGAACAAAAAAAAAATGCTACAAGACTTGACACACCATTCTTGTAAAATGACAATTTTAACAGATCACTTGTTTCTTGGTGGAGAGGGAAGTAACTTTGGTTTGTCTTACCAGACTTTAAATTTTGAAAAAAATCCAGGATGGGTAGCCACCTTCTTTGCCTACTCTTGAATGACACAGAACTATGAACTGAAGAAATTAGTTTTATTTCAGGTACTTAAGCAAAAAACAATCAATACAGGTACAGACTATCACTGTCTTTTCTACAGGTACGTGATCAGATAAAAGTGACTGACAGACTCTGGTCTGCTTATACACAGCAATCCCCACATACATTTGTATGGGAGTTCTATATGTTAAATATCTTCAGGGTTAGACTTATTTACTGAATAATCTTCTCACAAGTCACAAAGATAATCACTAAATTAAATAATTTGACAAAGACCATATGCCCCTATAGCAACTATTTCAAGATCAACCATTCTAATTTCAGTTTCCTGAATAAATTCTGTAGAAGAAGAAATTTCTTTGTCACAGTTGTTCTCTTTCAACAAAATAAAACAGCCTAGGCAGGGAATATGTGGAATTGACCACAGCATGATCACACAATCATATACCTGGATATAAAGTAACTTGAGACCAAGACCTGCTGTATAAGCTTTGGAGATGGAATCAGGGATGACTCAATGGCCTGAAAAGTCTTAAAAAAGAATCAGTGCTGTGAAGTGAGACACCATCAACACTGCTGAAACCTATCATTTTCTTGTGAATCTCCATTTATTTTATGTAGTTTTCACAGAGCTCCAAACAGTCTCTACTTTAAGATTCTTTTCTTGACTGTCTTTTCAGAGTCAGAAAAGTGAAAAAAAAAATCTACAAGCAACATACTTTTAATCTTGTGGCACTTCTTAGTGAATGAAGAAGCACACTAAATTCACGCTACATTTTCTAAGCAAAGGAAAATTTTCTCCCGAGTTTACTGCAGTTTTACATTTCTACAGCTCCTGGGAAGGAATTACTTGAGAAGCAGCCTAATGCCAAAGTAATACAGTAGTGATTGGGGTTTAAAGCGTGCTATCAAAATCCCAAATGGAGACGAGTAAATTTCTATTCTGCAGAGGGAATTCTCCAGGTGTGGATAAGCCATGCTGTGACTGCAGACGTAAATGGCTTGGTTCCATGCATACTAGTTCAAGGAAGTTAGTAAGATGGGATCATCCTAGTTCTGGAAAAAGAGGCCTAACCCAGATTTTACCTTTAAATTACTCCAATCTTTCTTCCTCCAAAGTTAGAACAGTGAAGAGCTGACATGAATTCAAACCCACAAACTTTAGTCAAATACTATCTAACAAAAGTTTTGACTAAGTAAATTAAGACCAAAACCCTCAGCAATCTCCATAAACACCAGTACTGACTTTTTACAGTTTATTTTACACAAAAAAAAAAAACCAAAAAAAGAGTAACCATATTACTATTCTAAAAGATACATTTAAATACAAACTACAAATATTAGAGGAGCAATGCAGCTCATTAAACTAAATCCATGTAGGCACATAATAAACATTCATGAAAGAAAATTGAATCGTATGTTCGGGATATTTCTGAACACCAGAAGTGAATTTCAGCTACTGACAGTTGCGAATTTTCCATTATCCTCAGTAAGATTTTTATGCATTTACAGAATTTCAAAGGCACACGAAATACTAGAATTTTCAGTGGGAATTAAAAATCTAGAGGTTGTCTTCCTTCGGACTTGTTATTCAAAATAGTCTGCATCTTATACAGTGCGTTCCAAACTGCACTCCAAGATGACCCAAGTGCAGAAATTAGTGATGAACTTTCTCAGCAAGCACAGAAATCTACTCCATCCCCTCTTCAACTACAGGACTTCTTCATTTCACAACTCTTTGAATGATACAAGAAAGACGGGACATGCAAAGCCTCTGCTTTTACTGCTGTGCAGGAAAAGCAGGATGAGCTGATTGTTTAGGGCCTGGTAGAGGCTCACCAACACAATCCTTTCTGTTGGTTTTAATGGCTTTCACACCAGGCCCATAAACAGACCAATAAAAACATCTAAATGAGTGATTTTGGCTCGGTATCACCACACCCACCCTGTTCCACTGATTGGTACTTGTTGGTGATTTGGCAAATGCGCTCGTACACGACACAGCAGGAAATACAACGTTTGGAAATAGCACTTTGTCAGACAAAACCGCTTGCCTGGTGTTAGACAGTTACAACTATTAAGCTCTGGCTGCTTATTCCAGCCAGTGAAATGCTGTTGCAAATGAAAGATGAAGCATTGCATGAAGCCATGCTAAAATGGATAGAAGGATGGTTACTTACCAACGGGGCGAGCTGTTGACATTACAATGGTGTAGTGAGAACATAAAAAGGAAATTAAAAAAAGAAAAGAATATCTGTCAGAATGCATGACGTGTAATGTTACTTTCCACTATGGACACTACCATGATTGCTAACCCCTCAAATGGCAGCCTAAGTCAAATGTTCACTGCTGTTATTGTTTAGTCACGTGCCACTATCATCCCATTTACTTGAGCATAGCATCTGACCAAGCTGACTGGAACCATTCTCTGAGAAACATTTTTATTATCTTCACATGCCATCATCAAGTATCATTGTTAATGCCTGATAAAAGAAAAATTGCATTGCATTAGCACAAACTTTTAGATCCCAATGAACACATCAATTTAAGCCTCACGCTGCCTAATGTCATGCAAGGCATTTGCTTTCTGAGTCAAATATCAATTGAATTTCAAGCATGACCAGTCAGTACAGCAGTAACGGCTACAGAAAGCCCAGGACGGTTTTTCTCATTCAATAATGGGCATGAAAGCTTACAGCACAGTGCTTTTTCCTCACTGACAATGCTGATGAAAATATAACAAATGGGCTGAAATGGCCACAGGGACTTCAACCCAGAACCTCCCAAATCACTGCTTAGATAACTCCTACTTCCTAAAAAAATGTTGTTAAATGATCGACAGGTTAATACTGTTTCAGGCTGATATACAGATTGAAAGTTGCCTCTGCAACAAGTGATTTCTTGGTTACAGGAACAGCCCTTCATTATATTTGTGCTGGGGAAGAGAGCTGTCAGTCCCTCTGCTAATAAAATACAGACATCTCTTTCAGAAGAGCTGAAAATTTGGACATAAAATTGATTCCAGGTTGCATCTGTGTAGGCAAAGCTTCCCTTATTTTATCAGCAGCAATAGTTACACATTCCTGAGTAATGGCACAATTCTTTCTTTTTTTTTATTTTTAAGAAGATTACCAGCCCCACATGCTTATGTGCAGGCTAGGGTCAAATGTAAGACATGCAAATTCAGAGGTAACAGAGCTTGCAAGGACCTTCTTAGTTCTCAACCTTTCCATGGCTCTGTCCCCATTTCATTTAACTATGTCCAGTCTGCTGCCATTCTCACCCATCATCTATTGGAACACTTTTTGGCTTCCAGTATTATGGACATATTCCTTCTTCTGCAGAAAGATGAGGTGTCAGAGTGATATGCATCTTTCCAAGAGAGAGCATGGAGTCTGGGTCACAGAACTCATATTCTGTTGTTGTTCGTGATGGTGTAATGCAGCTTTCCTGACTGCATCCCCATCCTCTGGCTTAAGAAGATGGAGCTGTGAATGAGGGAGCTAAGGATTACATGGTTGTTGTCAGGTGTGCAGATGGAACTACATGACACCTGCAAGGTCCAAGGCGTGCTCAAGGTAAATTTGAAATGCTAAGTGGTTTTGCTCCCTTACATGACACGGTAAAACCAGTGTCTGACAATGCTGTTAATTAAGAATTCAGAATTAAGGAAGTCTTTAATTAACAAGTCCATTGTTCATCATCCCTTTAAAGTCACTGCGAGATCTCCCAGTCCTTTGTTTTCACAAAATAGAATAATAGCTTTCTCAGATGAATTTCTTGTTTTTTCTCGTTTTCTGTCATATCCTGAACATGTAATATGTTTCTAATATCATGGCTTCCTTTGTGTTGAATAAACATTATGTATTTGACTCTAAATAACAAACCCAGGGAGAAAAATACACAAGATACTGAAAACGTCCTTTTACTGGGGGAAAATCGATTAAATTACATATTTCCTTGAGTTTTCTTCCCTTTAATTTCATTGGGTTCCAGCTTCGGTGATTTTGAAGAATTTTTGTGCTGGGTTCTGACTATTGTTTACATTACAAGCCAGGGTAGCAAATCTGAAATGCTTGCTCCAGTAATGTATACAGTGGACACTGTTCTAGGAGTGTTTAAAGGCCAGGGAATTGGTTATCAGAATTACTGGATACTGTGATCCTGCCTGTGACAAAGGAAAGTGAGAGTGTTTCTGGGAGTTTGCTGCGGTGACTAATTTTTCCGTGTTACAAAAGGGAAGAACAATCTCCTACACACCTCTTCCTTCAACTTAAAATGGGAAGAGCCGTATTGTCACTTACAGTCTAAAGTGAACACTGAGGTAGTATTTCAACAGACAATTATCACAACGGTCTCTTTTCTTTGTTATGTACTAACATGTCTCCCCCTACAAAGCCACTCAGTGTTTTGTTTTTTTTTTTTTTATCCCTTTGAATTCAGCAAATTAAACTGAACTGTGTCCATGCATTAAATGGATGGAAATGGAAGCTGGCCTCTTGGGTCAGTTGACCTCAGTTCTAATAAAGCAATCCATTGAGACTTCGAACATTTGATTTAATGTGTATGAAAAGAGGAGGACAGATAAAGCTAAAAATGTTTTTATTAACCTTTCACAGCTCTACTGAAAACCATCAGCATGCACCACTAAACTGTGAAATAGTGTCTGCACGATATCCATTGTGCCAAATTGCTTCTTATCTTTTGGAATGAATTAATAACTATTATATTCTATTTACTCATATAGAAATATTAGCTTACAAACTTTTTCTCTCCCCATAATCTTTAGCATGTCTATATCTACTGTCACGGAATATATTTTGGTAACTCATTCCACCAGCCTTAAAGCCTCCTTAGCAAATCAAAGAGCAGCACATAAACAGTGAGTGGATACTAGAGACCACAAATATTTTTAGGAGAGAATATATTAGTCTTTACCTTGTAATACTTACAAAATTTAATTAGGATTTTCTCTTTCCATTGGCTATGGTGTATTTTTCAGATAAAGGGTAGTGGTAGAGAGTTTAATTATGGCAGAGCTAATCACATAATAATATTATCTGTATTACATTTGTCATTAATAAATATAGTTATTCTACTCCTTATACTTCTTAGAGAAAGAAACGTGACTAATAGCCTGAACTGATGGCTCACATATTAACATCTATGCCCACAGTTATGTAGTGCTTGCTTATGCATATATATGCATCTGCTCTTCAATAGAAACATATTGGAACAGGACTCCACCTGCAGGGGCATCCTATCACACTGAAATCAATTAAAATTTTGCCTGAGATATCAACAGGACCGGGATTTCACCTGCGCTGTAAATCAGTGCAGCAGCCACCATTGCAAAGGGCGTGTGGAACGCAAAGAATGGCAGGGAAGGACGTGGCCCATCCCATCAGAAAGCAATTCTCCATGTGGGACACAGGCCCTGCCTCCCTGGGAACACTCACCTCGCACCGTGAGCGTGGCAGAGGCTTCCACTTTCCCAACTCGATTCTCAGCGATGCAGGTGTAGGTTCCTTCATCTGTGCTCATGGCTTTCTTAATGCGCAGGGTGTAGTCGTCTTTGATGTCATACCTGTGTCACAGCAAAAGAATGAAAACTCCTTTTGTGGGCAACAGAAACCGACAAAAACTACCACCTGGAAAATGCCAGTCTGAGTCTATCTCGGAGCCAACTTTGGAAGATAAATTATTATCTAGCATTAGATAATTCCACCAAGCATTAATCTCCATGACATTTTTACTGCACTCTGCATTAGTTAGAAACTTTACATAAAATTAGTATTGCTATGTTCAGTATTAGGGCTTTATTAATAATATCATTCACTTTGTCCTTGATCTAGAGCAGTAAGATAAAAATAAGGTATCGGACATCAGTCATCAATACATGACAGCTCAGGTTTATCATGCCTTTAACTATGTGAGCTACACATTTTACCTTTTGCTGATTTGGAAATTTCCTTTTATATACAGTTTTTCCCTACAGCAGCAATCCCTCAGGGAACTGTGAGCATGTTGGGAGGATCTCACACTACCCAATTGCAAACAATAAAAAATATATTCAAGCTCTGGAAGGTGACATTTATTGAAGAGGCACATTAAAGTAGATTTATCAATTTCACAGAAATACAACGAAATGGTTCAATAAGGGTGGACAATAACATTTTCTTAAAAGAAATTAGAAACAATCCAATTGTGCTTTGTCCATTTCTTTGTTTCTACTGTTGAAATAATTCTAAAACTATGAGGATGTATAAAACTTAAATTAATACAGCATACTTCCACATGTTGTGAACATTTATTCTCCAGGCATTTAGACTGATTATACCCAGAAAAATATTTGCTGCTAAATCCTGCAGAAGTCATGATTAACAAAGTATTTTAAGCTCTAATCCAAAGCTCATTAAAGTCAACAGGAGACTTCATGTTGTATAAAATGTCTTTGGTTCCCAAAGCAGGAAAACCCTCGTTTTCAGCCTAGACACTTTACCCTTTAAATATTATTTTGTTAAAATATTTTCAACAATATTTCTTCTCTATATAATACATTAAGTCATCTTGAATCTAGACTTGGCTTTGGATTCACATGTATCAGGGAAATAGGAAGACAAAACTAAAGACAGATCTAGACTTCAGGAGGTGTCAATACTATTTCTCATTGTATACACAGTAACAACATAATTTTAGAAGGACTCATTTACCTTCTCTTTGTTATGCAGTAAAAGCCTTATAGACATGTGCAGCAAACACATTGAAATCATATGGAAGAGCACCTTAAATGTTTGGATGAATAAGGATGTAATGCAACAAATCAGAGGAATATTGCCAGGCTCTGTGAGCATTTTTGAATGGTTTGGAAACATGAAATACATTTTTACGTACATAATGTACATTGCTACTGGTTCCTTTAGTATAGGTTTGTAGAGAGAGCACTGTGTGCTAACAGACTTCAAAGCATCTTAACTCAAAGGATCCCATATAGTGAAACATTTAAATTTCTGTTAGGTCTAACTAAAGCTCACAACATCAATTAGAGCATTACAGCAATTTCAAGAACAAAGAGCAGTCATGACATCTTTTCACACTCACCACAATACAACTTCTTTCTATATTCAGTAGGTCCATTCTATTAATTAGCAAGAAATAAGTTTTAAAAAAGATGAATTTGAGGCTAACTATTCTGTTAAAGTTAACATAAACACATATAATACCCATTTCCTTAGGAGTTACACTTAACTGTATGTATATGCAGTACCTCAGGTTTACTGATTAATAAAAGATATGCCAAGGGGAAGAACAAGTAGATGCCATGGCAAACTTCAGAAACTTGTAGGGATATTTCTTTTTGCCAGCATAGTGCCATTGGTGGTGGTGGTGGGGGCAGGCAGTTATGATGTTGGAGACCTTGATATGCACTTTCTGGAGAACTACACATCTATTACAACTACATTCAACAGCCACATGCAGCTGAAGAACATTTCTTCTACACTGCTCACAAATTATGTCACTTTGCATGCTGTGTTGCATTAGTCAAATAAAAATCACTGTTTTCATAAGACAGAAAAGGCAAATTGTCCTCCTTAAAAATCTCAAGAATATGACAACATTATCCCACAACGATGGAGCAGCTATTTGTCTTTGGCGACCGCAGAGTTGCAGACAAAAGCAAATGCTTATTTTCTTGACATGAGGCCAGCTCTAGGAGACTGAAAATATAAATTTGTATTCAGCTCCTGTATGATGAGAAAACTGATATCAGTTTTAATATAAATATGAATTAGATATCGGAACCAGGGCTATAAAGCTGGACAGCAATTAGCCATCTATGTAATTGATTTTTTTTTTTTTCCATTCAACAGTTAACATCCTTGTGTTTCACTTAATGCTGCCGAGAGCAAAACAGACAGGCAGCAGGGCTGTATCTGAGTGAGGGGCTGCCTGAACTGGGATGCAGCAGGCTGGGACAGGGAGTTCCAGCCCGCTGTGGGCTGCAGCTGACTCACTCTGCTTCCTGTCACGGATGTGCTGGTGCCGGCATGCCAGCCAGCTGCCTCGGAGGCTCCGGCAGCCTTTATCCCTGCACCTGCCAATCACGCACATTGTGCCAAGGCGGCTGGGTGGGGGAGCCAGCTGCATGGCATGCCAGGACGCAGGGCGGTGGGCACAGCCATCAGCTCCCACTTGGGTCACCAAACGGAGGGTGGCGTAAACATGTCACTGTCATGGTCCAGTTAGCAATTACTTCAAGGACAGGTTCATCTCTCCCAGTCTGCTTCTCCAACAGGCCATAGTTTTGGACCACCCTGGCAGAACGTGCCATCTAGCAATTAGATTCATACATAGGTGGACCCGTGGGGCGTTAGAACCATCTGCTGTCCTGCAGTACTGATATGCTGCCCTTCAGTCATCTTTCCCACCTGCACTGTCCTCAGGAGTCACCATGGTTCAGTGAAGGGCTTTGGCAGATGAAGCAGACAGGAAGGAGAAAGGAGGGAAACTGGCTTTTAGCCTGACCCATAATGGCACAAACAAAATAAGGTGGAGTGAAGACTGAACATCTTTTCAGTTTCTCAAGCATCCACCTGCTCCGCCTTGAACAGTGCCTTGTCTTCTCTCTGTCCTAGAGCCTCACATCCCCATAGCAAGGCATTTTCACCTCTTTTTCTGTAGAAGTTCACTCTCATCTGGATTAGTGCAACTGAACACTTGGGAATGAGGATCAGGGTCCTCTCTGCTAATACCAATCACAGAGAGCATTTACCAGGCTCCTGGATTGATGATGGGATGGTGGAAAACCAGTGTGCAGTGGTTAAATTGCTCCTTAACGTTGCCAGTACATGAAGAAGGCAATGTCTTCAAAATATGTGCAGTGTCAAGAAACAACTCATGACATATTGCCCAAATATTGCTGACTGCTAGCCAATTAATGCAACATTGAGCTAAAACCACAGGGCATCAGACATCAGTTTCACATGTTTATGGACATCTAAGAGATTTTAAGTACTTCTCTTTGTTAAACATTCGGAGGTGCTAACCTTTCGGTTCAGCTTAGACTTCAGCGTTCATACTGAGCTGGGAGAGGTCTTTTAAACAGCCAGTCAGTCTGTGCCAGATATAAACCAGCCACTTTTGGGCACCACGTTACATAATTTCTGTTCTACAAGTAATAGAGCAGGTCTGCCTTTAATTAAGCGAAAAGGAAGGGGCTGGCAGGAGACTGGCAGGGAAAAAAGAAAGAGAGAAACAAGAGGCACATGAGAAAACACTGCTGGTGAGGAAACTCTAATAGAAATTGGGTGATTTTGAGTGAAATCTGGCAGTCTCTGGCACATATGAATGCATTCATTGTTGCTAGTTTTGATTAATGACAGTTGTACAATAGTGTGCTGACAGTCACTGCCATACAGACACAATTTTTTTTATATGAAACACTGCTGAAAATGCAACCCAATCAGATTTGGCCCCTGAACAACATGTGCTATCATCACTGTACCGTGAATTGAGATTGATTGGTAACCAGCTGTGACAAAGTGGGAAAAAGAGCCTTGTCTTTTTCAAGAAAAGAAAAGAAGAAAAATAAAAAACTGAATAGTGTCAAAACCATTGCCATCTGCTCAGCCAAATAGCAAATAAAACAAAACACATTAACTGCTTTTAAGTATCACAAATTAATGTACTGAGGTTGAATTCATGTGTTAACTTAAGCATCTAAGAATAAGCTTGAATTGAACTGGTTCTGTCACAGTTGGAATTTTTCTCCCCACATTTGAAAGTGTATCTGTTCATACTCAGCCATCAATCTCCCTCATGACTATCAAATAAAAAAATAAGGAGAGAAAAATTTACTCAAGTTAGAAATATTTAACAACAATTTTGTTTTTTGCATTTGATATAAATTTTCCACAGTGTTTTGCAGAACCCCTAGCTGCCATATTTTCAAAAATGTGCATGCAGCTATGCATAAAAATAAATGCACCTCTCTTGCTTTTAACATGCACAGATAGCAAAAATACATCTGCAGCTGGAATCATTACATTCCTAAATATCCAAGTAGGCCTAACTGGTAACAAAAGGATGTACTTGCTTTAGCAGTGCATTTTAAACTTCACAGAAGGCACTGCTGAACTCAACAAATCCAACTCAAAAAGTCTTACTTCTCGCTAAAGGGATTTTGCAAGAGGAAAAAGTCACATCTAAACTGTTAAAGACTGATGCCACTGGCCTCAAAAGTTGACATTAATTTATACCAGGTACGTATTTTCATCTAAAACATTCTCATAAATAAAAAGTATCAACTAATAAATTAGAATCTTTGTATATACACATTGTAGGCTTGCCTTTTTTTTTTTTTTTTTTTTTAAGAGATGGCACAAAAATGACTTTGCTCTATTTTCTTTTGCCTGTTTGCCAGACTGTTTTGCAGAACACGCACAAAGCCTCAAGATTGCTCACAACATCGATGATTAGGGAGCCCAAACAGAGAGATGCTACTGGCCAAAACCAGGGTAAACAGGAGGTAGTTAAGGAGGCTTAAGCTTCTGTCTCCACTTCTGTTTTGTGGTGCTGGCACTTCAGCTCCCAGCATAGTGCCACAGCTTTTCTCTGGCTCCTGCACTCCCTGTGCCAGATGGAGGGAGCCAGAGGGAAGCTGCAGTGAGATGGCAAGTGTGAGCTGTTACCTGCTTCAGGCTTGTGTGATCCAGCAGCAGAAGGGAGAGCCTCCATGCCCACTGGCAATGCGTATCTGACACAAGCTGAGGTTTTTTTCATTTCCATCCCATGCATTGATATGTGGAAGAAGAAAGAAGCCCAAACCTATATGAGTAACAGCTTTCTGGGGGAAAGATACAGGAGTCAGGTTTTCTTTCTCTAGCAAAACCTGAATCAGCAACAGCTCTGGATACATTTGTGTGCACTGGTCTCAAATTACTCTGTTGTGCCCCTGAAATCAAGGCTGCTTTTTGCTGGGTGGCTCTAAGACACTGCTTACAGCCATGATGAATTGAGCTACCAGGGAGCTACCTCCAAGGTCCTGACAGGATGGTTACTCCTCACATCTACATGTCCAGAATCCCATTTATTTTTTGGCTCTGCCATTCACACCAGAGAAAGGTAGAAGACAATGTTACATTACTTTGAATTTCTTTGTGTGAGGCATATATGAAAGCTGTTATATAAAAAGGTTCATTGGCCTGATTCTATACAACAAACCAGGAAAAGGGCTGTGTGACACAGGCCACTATTCACTGTTGTGATTTTTCTTCAATTATGCTGATGCAGGTTCTGCTTTAGTCCAAAACCTCTTATGGGTTGTGATCAGCAGATTATTTGTATCTGTTAGAGTAGACACTCTCAATTGCAATAATATAAAACAGAAACTCACACCGCACTGTGTTTTAAAGCAAGGCATTAAATAAAATTATTTAAACCTCATAAAATATGTGTACAGCTGTTACAATTACCGGGCCAACACTGGGAAACCATACCTGTGCTCAAGGAAATGGTGGTTTCCAAATTATCTGGAAGCATTACACTCCACAGCACTGCTCTTACATGCAAACAGACAGGTGTGACTGCACATAAAAATGTGTAGTCTCTTACAAAATCAGGAGCCAAGTGCTTAGAAGAGAACCAAGAAAGAAAATTGAGACTGGTTTTTGATTCTCTTTGAAATAATTTGGAAACAAACATCAGTTATGAACAAAACATATGCCTGGGAATCAATGACTTGGTAAATCCTATCTAAACTTATGCAGGTTCCATCCTACATCTACATCTCTGTTTGCACATGGAAGTGTACTCATAGGGAATTACCACATGATAATTACCCAAAATGGGCTTCTGATTTGATCTGAGTTCCAGACAGAGCTCCACATTTCAGAAACTGGAGCGTTGGTGAAAGTATGATCTAAGAGACCTTGTAATGACTTGGCATGGAGACCTAACCTCCCATCACCAGGAGTAGTCCTTTCCCTCACAGATGAGACACATTTGTCAGGCACCTGGGGAGATTTATATTATTAATGCCTATGTCATAAATTCATCCCTCAGAAAAGCACCTTGATGCTCAGAGTTATCTGGTTTTGACCATTTCAGCTTTTGAAAAATTGAATGTTAATGCAAGGACTGAAACAAAGTAAGAAGATCTGAGCCCAGAGCAGCATCATGCACTCACTAAACTTGGCCTGGCACGTCTTTTTAACGTGAGCACACAGATCACGGGTAGTTTGAAATAAGCAGAATTTTTGTTTGCCTGTTTGTTATTATTTGCCTTAAGCACATGAAAGACTACTATAAACTTGTCAGAGGAATGAAGTATTTCCTAATCTGTAGTTTGAATCAGTAACCAACCTTGAAGTGGTAATTAAAGATGAAGTCATATTAATGTTTTAATGAAAGTGCTTTCAACACTGCAGTTGAGCCAGAATCATATTCTTAAAAAGTACATTTTGCTAGTTAAGCAATTATCAACATAGAACTTACTGATAGGAACTTGAAACAATTTTTAGGCTTAATACTTTACCATTGAAGTGTTTTCACAGACAGTGGAAGTTAATTTGTTTCTAACTGAGATGACAAGTTTTGTATCCCATGAAGAGATGGAATGTGTTAAAGGAGAAGAAATCCCTGCAGGCCAGACATTCCAGTAGCATCAGTGGTTAGAGCTCTTGAAACTTACTCCCACTTGAATATAACAACTAGCTTCCTCCTCCCTGTTTTTCTGAGGCTTTCATGGAAAAAAAATGCATAGTTAATAATCTTTACTTTTTAATTCTATGATTTTAATAGTTCATAAACTGATAATAGAAAGAAGACTACCTTAATATTCTAAAATTTATAAATACAGTATACAAACCATGTGATTACTAAGCTTTTACATAGTATACTTTGCTTTTTTTGACACTAAAGAAATATTTAAGCACTAGTAGGAGTATTTTGAGTGAAATTCTAGATTAAATTTTACTGTGCCCCCTTCCTGCAAGACTATTTTTTTACTGCAGCTTTCTGTGAGCGGAAAATTCAGACAAATCCATGTTTGAGGCTACTACAACTGGAATTAAATTTTGTTTCTGAACTCTTCTAGTGACTTTATTAATTCTCTGAAATTTAACTATTTTAGGATGCAGAATAAGAAAGAATAAAAAGAAATAAGAACATTCTCCTGTGACAATACTCTTTCTAGTGCAGTGTCAGTGATCACTTCATAGATCACCAATAGTTCACACAGCATAAAGAGGAAACATGCAGGCAGGAGTGCGAGTTGACACAATTCCTTTATGGCTGCTGTCCGTGGAGTTGTAAAGCTATTTTTCCAACCTTGACCCTTATGTAAGCAACTGGAGACTGTTTTCATGAAACTGCAAACAGACTGGCTGAAACAATAGCTCTTCTTCAGCTCTGTGGTGAGAACTGACACTTAACATGAAGCCAATTTAAATGTCAATGTTATTAACTGCTTCTCTGCTGATCAGTCTAGCACAGCCACACATCTACCACTTTTGCTCACAGCATTTAATATTTCAGACAAATGGAATGGCAGGCAACTCCTGGGTTAGACTATAAACCTCTGGGGTAACTGTGGGACAATGCAATTACAGGACTTTATTCAATGTCAAGTTTTGAGGGATTTAAAATGTCAAAAAATGCTCTCATTTACACATTCACTTGGGCACGTATTCCTCATACAACTGTAAGGAATATGTTTCCACTTGCAGAGCAGGAAGGGATCAGTGACAGGCAAAATAGCAATCAGAGAAAAGGGATAGTCAACCAAAAGTGCAACAGGAGTGGGCAGCCCACCATCACTGGGGTACATCATCTTGATGCTATACACACAAAAATTAACCAATCCCTACGTCCATTTTACCTCTCATCACCTCTCTTTCTCTAAATGATAGCTCTGATTTTACAGAAGTTTCCTGAAATGGTTCAACATAACAGCTGAAAAGATGCTTATGCAGCACTCTGCTGAGATATGCTGGTGTTCACTTGTGCTCCATGGACTCTGCAAGTTACAGAGCAGCTCTCTGTGCCAGACATCCACAAAAGCATCCTCTGCAAACCTCCTCTGCTGCCTCCAGATGTATGTAAGGACACAAATACCATATTAAACCTCTTTCTTTCATTGTCTCCTTTTGACAAGCTATTAAGAACATCCAATCTTCTCCCCTATGCTCCTCATAAAGGGTCTTAATCTCTCCTTAATGCTTTAGCTTAAGGAAAAAAAAAAGATGGGCATGCAAATCATACAGGATCTAACCAGAGATGACAAAGAGTACATGTGATATAGCTAATATGAAAAACATCCTTTTCCCCAGACCCTTTATTTAAAACTGTTAATTGTTATTAATTGCAATAGAAATTTGCTGATGTAACCAAAGATTATATTCATTACACTACTAAAACACACTCTTTACTCTAATTAATTTTCAATACACATTAGACTGCATTTTGTTACAATCTGCACAGATATTAACTTGAACAAAGCACACAGTGCTGTAGTGTTATTAACTCGTATTTCATTGAAAGGTCATCCTCCCCTTGGTTGTATCTAGAGGGGGCTGGAGTTAAATACCTTACTATCCTACCCACAGAATATAAATGGAATTATGGAGCACCACTGTTTATTCTTAAAAATTACTGTCTCTCTTGCTTACAGAGCCTTATTTTTTGGTCATGATGTGGTGGGTTATGTGCACAGTGCCCACCAAAGCTCTCATGAGGGAGCAACAGCTCTGCAGACATCAAGGTCAGTGAAGAAGGAGGGGAGGAGAAACTTCAGGCACGGGAGCAGACTCCTCTCCCTGAGGAGGAAGCAGGGGCAGACACAAGTTGTGATAAACTGACAACAATCCCCTTTCCCTGTCCCCTTGCAACTCCATGAGGGAGAAGGTAGAGAAAACTGGGAGTGAACTCGAGCCCAGGAAGAAGGTGGGGGGAGGGTGTTTTTAAGATCTGGTTCTATTTCTTATTACCCTATTCTGATTAGATTGATAATAAATTGAACTAAATTTTTCTCCAAATTGAGTCTGTTTTGCCCATGACACTAACTGATGAGCGATCTCTCCCCATTCTTATCTTGACCCATGAGCCTTTCACTATATTTTCTGCCCCCTGTCCAGCTGGAGAGGGAATAACAGAAAGGCTTTGGGGGACACTTGATATCCAGCCAGGGTCAACCCATCACAGTGGAGATATACAAATGCAAAACTTCTCAGGCTATCAGGCTTTTTCTGGATCTCCTCTTAAAAAAATCCAGCTTTTCTTAGTTCATTAGGTGTGCTGTCAGTTGTGTTTAAATCCATTTCAAAGATTTGCATCTGGAAGACAGTAAGGTATTTTTAAAATATCAAGTTATACTCTTAGTTTTGCACTCACAAGAAGCCACAGAGGAAAGCAGAGAAATTACAGGTATGCTTTTTTGTTAAGTTCTATCAGAAGAGTGACAGACATAATTTCTGCCCATACTATGCATGTGAATGAAAAAAAAGCGTCCAGTTTTCAAAATATAGCAAAACTAGCACCTACACAGGCTTGTGCTGTTGCAGCTCACGTATCCTAGAACACATTAACCCTGTGCTTTAAGAATGCTTATTCCCAAATAATTTTTAATGAACGTTCCTAGTCTTCAGCAAATAAGAAAGCTTACTGTGCTGTTTATGCTTTTCATTGCTGTTTCGTTTAATAACCTACAATCTTTTAACACTTAGCAATATACCTTGTGTAAACTACACACCAGTTTCCTTCTGAAGCATCACTCTGGGTTTTTCTGCCCACACTCCCATTGTGTGGGTGGCACATAAAACAAATACCTCTTCCTGCTGGTGCAGTTGCCACTTTTCATCTCTAGTACAATATCCATCTAATCAGACACTGCCTGTAAATGCAACTTAAAAGAGCAGGTTGTAATTTCATTAAAGATGTATTTACTGAGCTAAAACAGCTGTTCTGGGCTGGAATGCAAAAAAAGGCCTATATGATTGCTACTCAGTCATTTTTAAGGCAACTGAAAAATACATTTGCTGAGCTAACCTCACTCTCCCGAAGAGCTGGCACTGCTAACTTCTTCTGTATGAAAGGTTTAAACAGTTATTATAGTGTGTCATAAATTTTGACTTGTAATTGAAAATCTTTTCACTTCCTAAAAAAAAAAAAAAGTACTTATTACTCACTATATAATTACAGACCATGCAGCTGCTTTCCTCTGCTTCGCTAGAAAATTTGAAGACATGAAACACTGTACAAACCTTATTCAAATGTTATTAAATTGCTAGTCATAGATCTGCCACTCTCATACTGTAGGCTCTCAAATAATGTCATTTTCTTCCTGTTGCCAGGACTAAAATGCAGATGAATGAAAAGTTGATCCAGGTCATACCGAGTTCCCTACCACACAGGAGAGCATCAGCTCCTTGGAAGGAAAGTACAATCTCTATTTCTGCCGAGCAGACATCAAAGGGAAAGATACCTGAATACAGGTCTGGAAAAAATTTTCAATGCATGAAGACAGATTTTATTTAATTTTCAGTAGGTCCTAATCATTATGCATGGCCACAATTGTCTGAGTCGCTTTGACACAATCTTTGTGCCATTTCCTTGTGTCACTTATAATGAGAAGAAACTCTATTCATGTAATAGTGAACCTCATATTGCAGCCAAAGGCATAGGACTGGTGACCCCACAACATCCTGTTCACCTTCAGTAGTTTGACACGAGTCATACTTGATTAACTATTCCCCAGCCTTTGTGTAGTGGGGAGGCTGTGGTGTGAGGCTGATTTTTTTAGAGCAATTAAAATAAAATATACACCATGCGCCTCCACCTTTGATTCACAATGCATTTCAATCTTGGGTCACTGCTTTGAAGTGGACAGCTTCTGGAAAAAAGGCTTCACATATCCCAGATTTCACACCGGATTTTGATTCTCCCTGTTGGTACAGTAACAACATTTAGATGAACAAGATATTAATTTGCTGGGACCAATTTAGGCTCTAATAAGAATTTTAAGGACTGAAGATTATAAATAATTTTTTATCACAGTGGTGCAAAAGAACTATGAAAATAGTTATCATACATTAGTCACACTACTGTTTTCACCTAGTATTTATCATTTCTTTCATGCCCTCCCAGTCATACACAGAGGAGCTCCATGATATATATTGCAGCCTGAAATCTCAAGTCAGGTCCACTGACTGTTGGACAAGGAACTTCCTTTGACCACTAGTGAAACCAATGTTTCCCAGGTGTTTTCAAAACTCTACTTAAAGAACCACTTTACATTTTAAATTCAAAATACAGATTATCATAGCTGGTTTAGACCATCAGTGCAAAACTGAAATTGGGAATGAGGTTTTGGACTGTCAGAATAAATTATCTGTTCTCAGATTTAAAGCATGGTTATTCACATACTCCCGGGTAATTACAAAGACAATTTGACAAATAGCCAAATAATTTTTTTTTGTAAAGAGTCATGTTTAGAAACATAATAATTTCCTTAGAAGCTGGGGTTTTTTTCTCATTTAATCCAGTTGCAACTGGAGATGCTTACAGTCCATCAGGGACCTTTATAATTAGGACTTTAACAGCCTGAAATTATTTTCCAATTATTACTCAACACACCAATCGGTGCAGCAATACTGTTCATATTTGTCACCAGAAATCACTGGGATTACTTTTCTCTTTGCTTTCACATGCATCATTAAAAAAAAATAAAAAAACGTAAGGCAGAAAAACAAAGATTTCTGAAAGACTGTGGATCCACTATCACCGATTCTGGTGTTCACCAGGAGCAAATAACAGAAACAAAATGCATACAAAAATTCAGTTTGTCCCACTTTACTGTCACTGAACTAGACACTTTTGAAAGCTGAATCAACAATAGACACATTTAAATATCTGCAGTAATTGTTGAAACAGGTACCTACTATAATTGTCTTGCGATCTAGGGATGAAGCCAAAATGAAATTATTGAAAAAACGAAAACAGACAGATGTGCAAAGAATGTTGTTAGCTGTAGAAACAGGAAATTGATATTGAAAGTTATAAGACAAATAGCTCTCAGATCTGCTCAGAAGTTTTTATGCATGTAAGAAGAATAACAAAGGGAAATCCTTGAGGGCTTTGTATTTCACTGTAGATGTTAAAACACTTAAAATACAGGAGCTCAGAGGCTGAAAGCTAATATGTCTTTTACATTAAAAAAAAAAATCCCCCAATTTCAACAAGGAGGAACCATTGCGACATTCTTTCCTAATTTATAAAATTTCGATATCATAATTTTCTCATCCATCCTTTCATTCAACCTATACCTGGGCAAATTTCATTGCTGGTATTAAAAATTCAGAAAAAACCAATAGCTTTTATTTTAGAGGTTCCAAGTTTATCTTCCTTGATTAAGCATCATGCAGCATGGTTTGGAAATGTCCACTTCTTGGACAGTGAAGATATGCTCACATATTGTGCTATATAAATAAAAAAAAATATAGAGTAGAAAGCATACAATGCTGACTATCACAGGCATTTGCCTATGAAGTGCAGATGTTGGAGAAAAAGAAGGGATACAGTCACTAAAAACACCTAAGAGAAGTGCAGTCTAACCAAAGACACTGTGGGTTCATCATCTGTTACTTCTGCTTCTGAGATCTAGAAGCAGACATGATTTAAAACAACAGAAGTAACACAACAGCAAGAATAAATCACAGAAACACAATGTATTTACTGTGGATTACTCTACAACACATAGTTAGAGAGTAAGCAAAGAGAAAAACCCCTTTGACATCCAAAAGTCTTCTCTTGAAAATAATATTTTATCCATTACATTCATATACATCTGTCAGTATAATTAGCAAAACAGCTATGTCACTTTTTGTTTTAAATTGCAAGAAAATTATTTTTTTAAAGTATATATATATATATATATATATATAATATATATACACACACCCACAAGTACATGTACCTAACTTACCTAGAAATGTTTTTTCTAGATTATGTGTTTTGCCATTAGTATATTCAACTGATGGAAAAGATCAACTATGGTGGGGGGAAAAAAAAAAAAAAAAAGAAGGCACTATTCATGTCTACTGTTAAAATTACAACTGTGCAAGAATAATTCAGGACTCATAGTGCCAGAAGGACTTGTTGGGTTATGGAGACCTGCGTTCTGTTTCCTGTTCCCAGACCTATTTCCATGTTGAGATTTCTTAATGAAATAATGATTCAGCATCAAAACAAGAAAGAGGTCCATAAAATGAAGACCAAACACTGCTCTGTCAGCTGAAAGGAGCCAAACAAATTTAAAACCCTTTTGCAGGAGAGACTCCCTTCCTCTGCTCACTAAAATTTTCACCTTGTTTGTTCCAGACTAAATTAATCTTTCTTGAACACAGGGGGCCTGTTCTAGATTTCAATTCTGCTTTACACTTCTGCTAGTCTGGCTTTTTGTTTTCTCGGGAGGAAGGTTTCTCTCCAAGACTTAATAGACAGGAACTGAGGAGCCAGCAAAGCCCACCATGCTCTACTTGTAATTCACTTTGCCAGTGCAATAGAGCAACTTTCCTGCCAAGTTTTCTCCCTCTTGGTATCAGCACATCATTCACAAGACAACCATCACTATTAGAGTCCTAAAATATCTTTACTGTCTCCAATAAATTCACTGAATACTCATGTGCTCACAACACCTACACATCACTTCTCTTCCCTCCACAGGAATCCATTATTTGGACAATTCACCCAGGCTGGGTTTCCCTGCACAGCTGCCTCTGGAACAAGATTCGTAGTGCCAAAAGAGCAGCAATGTGGGAAATAAATCTTGGACACAATGCCAGAGAACAAACTCTTAGTAGCAGGGATGGATTCGAGCACTGTGCAACAACTGAAATCTGAAAGTGAACGTGAACGTGGCTCTCACCTTCCTCTGGGTAAGTCTGCGTCATCTTTCTTCCACCGGACTGTGGGTGTGGGATCCCCCTGCACCTGGCACCGGAAATCCACGGCCTCCTCCTCCAGCACCACTTGGTTAATCGGTCGCCTGAGAAACGTGGGCCGCTCTTGAAAGAGACATTAAAATTCCACAGTGAGTCAGAGGGCTGAAATGAACACTTTTTGACTTTTCAGCATCTTGTTGCTTACCCATCCATCAAACAGAAAGGAGGCTGAGCTCCACAAATTCAGACAAGTGGAGCTGATGATGTGCATAAAGAGCCAGGAGGAGGCTGCCAGGCTGGAGAGGCAGGGACTGTCCCATCCCGCCCTCCAAGCAAGAGCCACCAGAAGGCAGCCTGAGCCAGGACCAGCGGAGAGGCCGGCGAGGCCGTGCCCTTCCCTGGAAACGCTGTGGCTCTGCACTGCTGCAGAGTTGGGAGCTCTTGCTGCAGCAATATAGGAACTGACAATGGAGTCAGCCTGCCTTTGGCAGTGATCAGTATCTCGATGCTTTGGAGGAAAATTTAAACTCCATATTATGCACCTCAGGCAACCGTGAACTGTCGCACACAGGACACAAGTTCCCTGATCCCCATCGCCAACTTCACCATGGAAAACCAAATTAAGGTCTGAATAATAACTTCTGTTTACCCTTGTTATGTTAGGCTGCACGGCTACAAATAGTATTAATCACCATAAATTAATCACCACAGGCCTGCTTAAAATCCAGATGCAGAGCCACAATCTGATCTCAGTTATACTGGAGCAAAATCCGAGTACCGGTAATTTCATTTGAAAGGATGTCACTCGGGTTGGCTTCCAAGTTGCCTTTGGACTGCACAAATTTTGTTCTGTCCTCTCAGCCATACCACACTTTTATTGTTATAAATTATTTATGCTAGTCAAACCATTACAAGGCTGGGTTTATATGAAACAGCGTTTCCACTCAAGACAGGGATTTATCATAAAGACATTTAAAACTTGTTACACACTGTTTCACATTTCATTCTCAGCAAGTTAAGGGATATGATGATACTTAAAAAAAATGACTCAAAATTCACACAGATGCAAGCAATACCACATTCTGACTCAGGCAGTTTGTCTTGATAACTACAGAGCTAATTTTATGGGTTTGTTATACATGATTATTATATGCAAATAATTTTTTTAAAAAAGTTAAAAGAACATTAATAAGGTTGCAAAATCAAGCAGGCCACACTTATTGACAGAATTGAGGCTATCTGCGTATCTTTTAATCACTTTCTTTCTGTTTAAGATGCCTTATGGGAACTGGTGGCAATTATATGATCACACACTATTTTCACCCCAAACATCTCCAGATTGTTGGTATTCATTTAATGAGCAGGTGTTTAATATTTTGTTTTAGTTGTACTGTTTAGAGGGTGGCCCCCTGTCTTACTACTCTAACTTCACTTCAAAGACAGAATTATTAATTTCCTCATGACCTCTATTACACCTATCTCAATGCTTTATAATCAACTCACTCATTTTCATAGCTCCTCTCTGAGGTATGATAGAGATCTTAGAAAACAAGGTAAAAAGTATCTGCTAAATTTTGATGCTCAACCTGAGCCACAAAACTGCCGATTTTTTTTTTTTTTTGAAGGGGTGGGGAGGTTGGATGGAAATTAAGTATCAATTTTGTGTGTTCAAAGCTCAGCTTCCATTAATTCAACTGCAGACAAAAAAGTGTTCACCCCTTTTACAAATCAGAATATCAGTCAGAAAATGAGGAACACAAAACCACCTGTTAGTAATTATGTAAATGAGTGACAGGATCACACAGGAATTCCTTACTAGCAGGGAAACCTATTGGCAGGGGAAAACATATTTTGTCAGCAGAAGAATAGACATGCTTAAGAATCTACAGCACTTTTCCAGATGATAGAGATAAAAGCATGTCTAACAGGCAAAGATTCTTCTGCACAAGCCATTGCTTTTGTCCTAGTCCTATTCCTGCCCAGGATCTGCAGATTCCAGCAATGTTTGGGCAAGCAAATTCCTTCCCAGCCTCTCTGCACACACTGAAATCTTTATAATTTCCCATTTTAAGTCTGTGTACAAGCCAAATCCAGCTGCTGTTTCCTTAGTCAATTTCTCTTTTTTTAGCCCAGAAATATCTCTTTTCACACCTGGAATCCAGCAAGTTCACAAGTCCAGTTCCCCTTCCAACTATCCATGCCTCTCCCTTCTTTGTACCTCACAGCAAATGGACTTTTCTCCACTGAGTGTTTGGTCCACACTTGAACTGGAGCTCCTTTTTCCCAGGTCACCCAAATACAGCCTATCCACAAACTTAACACAAGAAAAATCAGCTGAAGTACCCAAGGACCCTTCCAGGAGAGTGACAGCAGCAGGAACACAGTGGGTTCTCTGGTGTATGAATTGATGACTTTATTACTACTTTTTTTTTTTTTTTTTAGGCAGGTGCGTATTTGGCTAAATTTAGTCAAAATCCTCTGGAGAAACCAAAAAAAGAAGTACATCTCTGGCACAGTGTAGCTATTTCCCATTTTAGGTACTTGATATTCAGTATGAGGCACCTGCACTTCTCAGGACAAAGAGTTTCCTCCATTCCTCTCCTTCAAATCCTTGGCCATTTCACTCCAATTACACCCTTTGCCTCCAAACTGCGAGAACTTCAACATTCTTAGAGAATAGTGAAGTATTTTGTCAATTTAACTTTGTCAGTTAAAATCAGTTTTCCAGTCAGGCATGGAAAATTTTGGATAAAGTCATTTTAACTTGATAAACTAACTAAAACTGAACAAAGCAAAAATTCCCCATTATTTTTTAATCTTGATGCTAAGCAATGTACTTGGCCCATCTGTAACTATGTGAATCCAGAAGGGAGTATTTTAACGACAATTTCTGCAAGTCGCAACAGCATCTTTTTCACAACTTCTCTCCTAAGAGCTAGTCCGACTCCTGCTCTGAGCTCATACAAAACACCCTCTTCATTTCAGCATTTGTTTTTCAAGATGTGATCCTGAACTAAGAAATTCAAATCCAGACCAGCATTCTAATTGCTGATTTAGAGGCCCTGGTTCATCCCCATTGAATTTAAATAACTCTGTGTATGTGTCAGTCCATCGGCTTGGTCTGCATACAAAAATCATTTTAGACCACGTTTGCAGAAGTTGTGTACAAACAGCTAAGAAATTAGCATGTGCACACTTAAGAAATTGCTACTTGTGGCTGTAAATTCTCCTATACAGGAGATGAGAAAATAAATTCCTGTCTCATTTTGAGGAGAATCCATCTGAGGAGAAAGTGAATGGACTGAGGTCATTAGGTAAATCACTGGATTCCACATCAAGGCAATTTAGGAGAATACACTAATGTTTGTTTCCTATCAGCTTCTAAAACTGTGTATTTTCAAAAACATTTAAGAAGCTGATAGAAAATAAATATCTATGTAAGGACAGAGCCCAGTTAGCAAGCACATGCAAATACCAACAACTGCTGCTTCCATTTTTCCATCATCTCTGCATTTTGCACAGTGTGAATCAGGAAAGAACAAGTTACCTCTCATGTTGTTTCCTGTATTTGTATCACTCAGAAAACCCCTTGAATATGTCCAATAGCTAATTATACAACTATAAAGTGATCAGAGTGAATGCCATTGCCAATGCAATTAACATTCTTTATGTGAGATTAACTGGATTTGAGTCACCTGCACAACTTGCTTACAATGTTAATCTCTCAGGAGACAGAGCGCTGCTTGCCCAAGCATGCTAAATAAAGAAGGTTTCTTTGCACAGCCAGGTCAAATTTAGTTTCAGAGCTAATCTTGGGGAAAAAAAAATCTTTTTCATATTTTTTCTTCTGAAATGGTTTGCCCATAAATAAAGCCCTGTGGTATAATTAAATATTGTTACTCTGTCAACAGCATCCAGAGCACAATATATTTGAGACACAACAACAAAGGGTGATAAATTAAAATCATAGGCATATATAAAATTTTTAATATAGCTGTTTTATAAGCTTTCACTGAGTAAATAAAGTACCCACTTCCCAGACTTTCTCTGATGAATATTAAAAATCTTTGAAGAGAACTATAAAATAGGTCATGGTTATATGTCATGTCAACCAGTCATGCTATTACTAGGGTGACCTTTATAACTTCAGAATAAACTTTGCTTGCAGTTATAAAAGGGGATTGTTACTGCAATCTGGACACACACCTACAATCTGTTGCAGTGCTTGAGGTATGTGCTGCAAGGAAACCTACAGATCCTAGCCAGAAACAGCCAAATGCTTTCCTTGCTTTGGGTGCTGACACAAGTTAACCTCAGAACTCAATTTTTCCCATATTTAACAATTGGTCTGAGTATCAGAGTCTATTAGAGAGACTCAGATGACCTTCAGCTGCATTATTGCCCTTTCTCTGTTGCTCAAAAAGTTAGACAGCCATATACAGGGCCTCAATCTAATTAAAATGATCCTAACTACCTTAATATATTTTCTCTGCTGAGGCAACTGCTAGAGTGAAAGATTTGATGGTCCTCGTAATGTAGAGCCTCAATCTGATTTAGAATTGTTCTTGTTTTCTGTCTTTGCTGGAGAGAAGACATCACTTTTCTAAAATGTCTTTGTGTTCCAAAAAGTGTTAAAACACAAAAGGCTTTGGGGAGGGATTTAATAGAAAATAGTTACATTTAAAAGCTTTTTGCACTTTACCATTCTGATTCAAAAGGGAAAAAAAGGAAACATTAGATGGTTGGAAGTAAGTTTCACTTCAGAATGCTCTCAACAGCATAGCTATTTCATTAAATACAATGTGATCTTGATGAAGAGTAAAGCTCTCTGCCGAAAAAAGAACATGTAGAAGAAGACAGGATATTACGACCTCTCTAAATTTAACTATGTTGGCCAAATAAATGAAAACAGAATTGCAAAAGCAGGTGGTTTTATATTTAAAGACGTTCTTCTACTGCATCTTTTTAGGCACTTTTCCCTTTTTAATTTGAGAAATAAGCATTTGTGTAGACATTTGCAACTCCTACACTCTAAGCAGCACCAAGGGCATGATGAGCTTGCACAGTAAAGGCAAGGAACAGCAATAAGAGGCAAATGCAGTAAAATTAAGGTTATCAGTTGCTAGTGGTTTTCTCCTTTTATATACACCTATAACCACATTAATTGTAGTTTTTACTGACTGTTACATACAGACTTTGGGGACCAAATCAGACACTTCTTCAGAGCTATATTGTTATCCTATAACAACTTCTTGGTCTCTGTGGATAACAAAGATTCTAAAGCTAAACTGGTTTTTGCAAAGTGCCACAAGTAGACTGCAAGTGGAAAATACAGGGATTTGAAGAAAACCAGGAGAAGATTTGATCTGAAGGACGAAATAGACACTGCTGATTTCTCTCTCTTGACCTATGAATGTATACCTGGTTTTGGTAGATTTTTCCATGTGACTGAGAAAGCTTTCCAGGATACAGTGGGTTAAGACTCTGCTAAGACCTTGCACATAGGCAGAGCTCAAGAAAGTAAAATGGGGCACAATGTCTTCATTAAAGGAATTTTGGGGATTTTTTTCCTCTAATGCCACGCCATCATAGTATACTCTTTCTGAAACTAGGGTTTCTCTTTCAGCCTGACAATATCTATAGAACATCAAACACAAATACTTCCTCAAGCATCAGACAAAAATACCTCTTCATCCCAAAGGACCTTATTAGCTGAAAAAAAGGTTCAGATACAAAAGATAAAATCAAAGATCAATCCAAAACAATCTTTAAAATGTCCAAATTGACACATCTTTTAAAGATATTTTTGTACTCTTCTTACTTATGCTTGATATTCTTTTGAGGCTCTTCTAAATATATCTTATTACACTGCTTGATGCCAGTCTCTTGAAGTTGATATACTAAGGTTTTCATTGATTTCACTGAGCTTTAGAATCAATATACAAGATACACCTTTGTACATTCTCTTCAAACATACCATTTTAAGTGCAAAGGGAAATAGAAGAGCATGAAACAGTTAAAACAAGTTGAAAACTTATCTCACAACGGTGAAGTAGCATGACAAAATGATAAAGGTTATCTTAAGGAGTAATTCCTTCTTTATTTAATTTCTGGCTCCATATTATGTATTTGCAAACAAAGCTTTCTTACAAATTGGAATTAAATTGTTTCTGTTTTGCATCTTGCTTTAATTCTGTTCAGCCAAGGGCTATGAGCCCAAACACAAGCAATGCAGCCTAATTTGTATCACTTACACTTTGGAAATTGGACTTCAGAATAGTGTGTACACAATGATCAAGTCCCATGCTGCCTCTTTTTGTGAACATTAGGACTGAGGTTATTAACTTCCTTTAAAGGCCAACTTAAGACTCTGTAACAGACCCTGTCTTTCTGCTTTACTCCAGGATTACACCTTGGAGCCTCATAAAGGCAAAAACTAGCAGTAATGCTTGAAAAAGAAGACTAACAAAATGTAGTGCATCTTTGTCACTATTCAAAACACAGTTTTGGATAGCACTGCTTACTTGATCTTTATGGTATTTTACTGTGAACGTTTGCCAATTTTCTGCTACTAGAAGAATCATGACTTGGGAACAAAACTAATGCAATCTGCATTGACACCACCAGTATCCTGTTAAGAGTGCCTAAATGCTGAAAACAATGTTTCCTATGCAGATAAGCTTGGGGGAAAAAAAAAAGTGAAAGTACTACATGTATTATTCATAACTACCTCTCAGTAAAGGTTATTGAATGGGTACCCAGCCAAGTGGACATATTCTGCACATGGGAAAATTTTATTTTCTCCCCCTACTGGTTCCCAAGGCTCTTAAGGCCCATTTTATTGTTTTTAAACTCAGAAAAGGTGTAATCTTTCAGGCTAGGCTTCCATGCTGTTCCCCTTGGGCCACCAGTTCCCACCACACTGACTCATTTTTTCCAGAGGCAATGCCTCAAGCTGAATTTCCTGTACAGGGAGCCAGAGATCTGTCACAAGTCACATGCAGAAGTTAACTTCAGGTACTACAGAAAAACTTGCAAAGCCAAAAGTAACAAGTTTCTGGAAAGGTTCAAGAACTAGTATGAAACAGTTTCTTTTCCTACACAGTGTGTTTACTAAGGCTCCCTTCACACTGAGGAAAGAGTTTGGAGGGTTGTTATTTGGGAAAGGAATGAAGACATGACTAATCACCTAATTAATATACATTCCTTTCCAGAATCAGCACCAGCTATGTGCTTGCCAGTCACATAATAAAATTCTCTAAGTGTCTCAGTCAAGATCTCTTTATTTTTATTGTGAAGTCCATTTTCAAATACATTCAAAACAGTAAATGCTGGGCACATTAATTGCATATAAGGATTTTTTTAGCATTTGCAGTATTCCCATGTTCCTCAGACTTGTGTGTCGTATTAGAGGAAGGCTGTGGACCTAACATATGATCCTGGTGGTTCTGCCTGTGTTCAGTGAAGCCAATTTGAACGCACAGAGCCAATCTGACGTTTCCCAGAGTCACTGGATTTATTGGATTTATTGTGCGTGCTTAGAGTGATTGCACTGTCCAGTAGATACATAGCTTCCTGGAAACATCATGGATAAAGCTCTCCAGTCACTGTGCACATCCCTGCTCACACACGGGCTGCTGTCTGGAGCCCAGGAACGGAATACAACTGCTGGGAAGCACGGGCAAGTGCCCTCCTTTTGTACGGGGCGGACCAGGACTGCCCTGGACACCGTGTTACAGCACAGAGCTTCAGGGCCAGGAGATGGGCACAGGACAGCCAAACCATCTTGTGAGACAGCAGATCATAACCTCAGCACCTGCTTCCTGCATGCTACTCTTGCACAGCAAAAAAAAAAAAAAAAAAGATGGGAAGGTATCTGGGCATACCCAGGTAGAAGAGGAAATGCAGATAGGGAGATACTGCAGTAGAGAATTTTAAATACAATTTTCTTTAGGTAATCTAACACAATTAAGAAGGATTAAAAGATCTAATTTCATTTATTGCTGATTTTGTTCAGTATTCACCAAATAGTTTTAGATTGCATTTTGCAAGTTGATTGCTATGATTATACCCTGTAAAAAAATCAGAATATTGTAACTGGCTACGTATTACTTTACATATCAAGACAAACCTAATATGTTTCATAGCTCTGCAGGATATGAAATTACATGCACATTTCAGTTTTCATTCCTACAGTTCAATGCTTTTTAACAAATTATTTTCTTAAGGATTTCTTAAGGCTTTGTAGTTTAGGACTGCAATCTGCTTGCTATCCACAGGGAGTATTACCAGAGATTAGCAGTACTTAAACTGATGAAGGAGATATGTCATGTCTCTTTTGCATCTGTATAAAGCTACAGCTCTAACAGATTGGCTGCAAAGGGCATAATAATTTGATAGAGATTCTTTCTCTGGTTTGTTTTTTTTTGCAAGGTGTAAGAGTTCTGTGTTTAAAAGCCACATGTTTCCATGAATCCACAACAAACCAGTTAGAGTGGAAACCTTTACAGTCCTGTAAAGCTGGAAAGCAGCATATCCTTAGAAATTCATAGATCTTGTCTACCAAAAATCTTTCTCTGCCTTTTGTGAATCACATAATATATATATATATTTTAAGTGGATAAACAAATGTTGAATTGCCTATACATGCAAACACAGAGATGGCATTACATGTGACTGGGTTTTCCAGTGCACCTTATTAGGCAGAAGGTGAAAAAATCAGAAGCATCTGCTTCACAAAGGACCTTAGGATTTCTATTCAAAGTCTCTCTGGGGTTACAAACAGTCTTGTTTGGAATTTCAGTACTGTATCAAGGATATCAAAGGGGTGTAGCAGGTGGGAGCATTAATACTATTTCTCTTTCTCTTTTGTCAGCATGGACATGTTTTCCTTAGCAGCAAGGGTTTTTTCCTTATTGATCTTCCTTTGTTTGCTCAGAACCTCTTGACTAATTCCTATAAACCCACAACTGCAGGATGTACCATGGCATGATTTTGTGGCTTTGCTTCTTATCCAGTTGTTAGCAGGATGGATCCAGCTCCAGGCTGGGTTAGTATTCTGTCCTTGCTCTGGACATTAACCATGGGGCAAGTGCTCCTACCAACCAACTTCTTGCCTTGCCCATCAAGTCTAGGTGGTCTTTCACACAGGAAACTTATTCATATTTGATTTGTTCAGCAGCACCAAAAACCTAAATGATTTCCTGGCTTACAAAACAAAAAGCTGTTTCAGGTCCTCTTAAAAATGAATGCCAGAAGTTATCTCTATATATTCAAATATTTTGGAATTGTCTCCAATGATGTTTTACTGACATTTTTTGTGCTTTCCTACAAACGTTTGATTTCACAACCCCTTGGGAATATGGAATTATTTGAATAGGCAATCCTGGCCTAAATCTCTGGTAAGCAGGCATTGTCAACTATTAATTACATTTGGCCATTCTGTGAGGGAGAGCATTGTCCTGCAATAACATCTCTGGTTATGCACATCGCTGTGGACCTCCAATCAGACTGAAACTATGTACTTAGAAGGAAAACGTTGAGCCATCACAACTCCATCATTATAAACTGCAGCTTTTAGAACCTGGTCTCCCTCTGAAGCTGTGAAATGCATCTTGAGCAGTACTGCTGTGTTTTGTTAACCTCATTCTGTCTCGTGTTTTGATGAGCCATGCAGGGTAATTCAGCCTACGACATTTGTAGGGAAAAAACAATAAAAGCAGGGGTCTCTTTACCAAAAACAGTCAGCTCTGCAGGGTCACTGTCACGCTCCCCCACCATGTTGGTCCCAACACACGTGTACATTCCTGCATCACTTTTCCTGGTGTTGGAGATCATCAGCTTCCCACCACGGATCTGTTTCAAAGCAAGGAACATATTTTTAACTTCGGGTAAACAAAATACACCAGAAAAAGTGCTACGTTTTCAGGCGACAATTTCCACAACCAAGACATCCTAATGTTTTGTTTGTAAATATACGTATAGTTTTAAAATTATTAACTTATATATTTAAATATCTTTAAGCTGTTCTAAAAGACATTTTTATCCCACTGACTAATTTCAACTTGCAAGTGATTTCAACTGCATTTGATTTTGTTCCTTTGGCTTTCATTAGATTCTTTACATTTCAGAGATTACATTCCTTGCTGCCTCTTGGCAGCACAGAGTACTTTTATTTCTTGCATGGTGAAATGTAAAGCACTCTTCACATCTCTCACCAAAAAAAAAGGCATTTTGACTTAGTTTTATTTAGTTAATTTTATCTTACTGGTGTCTGAACAGTTTCCTTGATCACTAATAAAGACAGATTTTCTCTTTTTGTTGAGGCAAACAGACTAAATCTGGACCAAACTGGGAATTCACCTGACACTTAATATTTTCTTGGCTGTAAAGGGTGCTTACAGAGTAAAGAGCAGGGTAGTTGAAAGCAATAGCGTAAAAATTTGTAGCTTGTGAAGTCACAGTGTCAAGGGTTAGACAATGGGGTGCTTCAGAATAAGCTGGGAATTTGGCCAAAGAAACTCCAGAGTCAGGGAATGATAGCCAGTTCTCTGCAACTCCTTGCTCTTCTACTCTTGAGTGGACCCCTAGCACAGACAGCCTGGTGCACAAACAGCAACAGCTCAGATTCTTTGGCTTGGAGTAATTCCTTAGGCATCCAGAGCCACTAACAAGCTCCCTGATAGTACTTCCATGTTGAATAAGGTCAGCACCGAACCATTCCATACAACATAAAACTTTATTGAAGAAATATTAATGGTGAAAAGCTAAGCATTTAAAAATTAGGGATGAAATATGTTCTCACCCCCTTAATTTATCCCATTTGCTTGCACAGATCTTGATTTATCGTTAATCACTTCATAAGTGAAATATTTCTTCTGGATCCTTTTTCATTCAGTACATGAAATGAACGGCCACAGAATTCAACCAGTGTTACTCATTTGCTCAACATTTATTCCTTTTCAGGAACCATAATTCTTTAGAGCATGACTTCAGCCTTCATTTAGACACATCCAAATTACTGTAATACCTATAACATTACCAGTATCACTCTAAGTTGTTGGGTTTTTTTTCCCAGGGATAATTTGTGCACCTCATAGATATAACTGAATTTACTTATAAAACACTTCTCTGACACTCTCACTTCAGAGAACTGAGATGCAGAAAAGGTAAAACCAAATTGGTCACAGACATCCACTGAGTCCTTCATCTAACTGAGTGTCTTCCATGACCAAGTCTCCAGCTCTAATGGCTCTCCATTACACTGGATTTACAAACCAACCCTCAAAGAAGTTCAAGCTGGAGAGTCAGACTAGGAGCAATAAACAGCCTTCCCCCCTCATTTGGGAAAGCTCAGAGAGGCAAACTGCCAAGAAAAACGATGAGTCTCTATGGGAAAGGCTATACAGCTGTGTAGGTTGTGCTGCACTCAGCTGTGGGCCCCGTGTCTACAGATAAAATCCACCTGAGCTGTACTCACACTGATGCGCTCCTCCCTGTCGTCAATACGGACTTTGTCTTTCTTCCAGTAGATGGTGGGCTCGGGGTGCCCTCGAGGTGGCTGGCATTCCAGTATTGCAGGCTCTCCAGCTGCCACCACCACATCCGTAGGGTTTTGGCGGAAGTCATCCCGAAGCACTAAAGCAATAAATGAGGGAAAGAGGAAAAAAAGTTAATGGGAGTGATAGCATTGGAAGTGGGGAGGAAAAAAATGCAGAAACAAACACCCTTTTATCCAGTGGAGGCAGATTTCACATATGTGACTTTTGTTTTCCTTTTCTTTTTTTCTTTCCAGATAAGAACACTGCTCTGCATTTGAAGTTAGAAAGATGTGTAGCACCTGTTACTTCTCTTAACCTTGGCAGGGTCACCTTCCATCATTACAAAAGCAGCACTGCAGGTTGGATGTTGAGTTCTTTCCATGACATCAAGTAACCTGCTGAATATCTGCCTTGCCTGGGTCTCCAACTCCAGAACAAAGAAGGTGAAAAAGGGACAGAACTAATACTGAATTGCAGAGTTAGACCTTGGCTAAGGACATTGCCATTATTACTGTTACTATGGTATTTTTGCCATATACGTGCCAAAATGGTCACCAGTTCTGAAAGGTCTCAGAGAAATAAAACTGATAGTAATGTACTTCCAGCTTATTTATTTCTTCCTTCTACAATTTTACTTCTAATATTTTTGCCACCTTGATCAGCCCTGTCCCACTACATTGAAAAAAAGAGCATTTAAATCACCAAGTTGTTTGAGAACTAAATTAGGCAACACAGGCCGGCTTCTTATGTAAATCAAGCTTCTGTAAAGGATTAGGTCCAGCTAGCTGGCTTCAGTGTGTTAGAATGATATCCACTTCATCCTTATTCTTCCACATGTGTCTTAGTCTCTAGGTTAATTGACATTCTTATAAACATAAAACTGAAAATAGCTCTAGATGAGCTACTGAAATAGAATTTAGGGCATTTCCCCTCCTTGAATTTCAGCTACGCATGGCTTTCATTACAGCTTTAAAACAGTTCTCGCCCTTAATGGAACCAGGGCCCTCTGAGAAATTAGAAAACACTGTATCCTAGTGAAGGGGCAAGTCAGGAAGAGTTCAGCAGAAATTGCTCAGTCTCATTTCATAAGCAGAGATAATTTACTGCTTTCAATGTTAATAAAATGTGCCCCACTTTAACATTTGGAACTGAATATTTTTTATCTTCTGTAATAAGCCAGAAGAAAAATATGATTAATACATAGAAGAATTGGTCTCTGAATAGTCTGAGGTGAGTGGGCTGTACATACGTGGCACTCAAAACGACATGGAGGTAACTTTTATTGTTCTCCATTTTGGGATACACAAGTAGATCCCAAAGGAAGGAGGGAATTAATTGGAAGTTAATTCCTTTTCTAACACACACACATAAAAAGAGTGACTATTTAGGTCTTGCTCTTGAAGCATAAAATAAAAGTGACAGGAGGCAGCTGGCAAAAAATACGGCTCTGGCAAGAACCCATGGTCTTCTTAGGTGACACACCCAACAGACAACAAAAAAGTCAATCTGATATTTCTGAATAATACAAACCTTCTGATTCAGAATTATCAAACTGGCAGAAATGGAATTTATAGAACTTCAAGATCAAAAGGAAGAAATAACTTAGGCAATGCAGAGCACAGAATTAGTATGATGAAGATCATGAGCTGCTGACTATTTACCAGTACAACATTTTGCAAATCCAAGGAAGTCAATATCATGGGAATGTCAGGGAAAGAAAAAAAAAAAAAAAGTCTTACAAAATCATGGTTTTTTAGGAAAAATACGTTTTGTTTTGTCTCTGTGATCCCCAGGATACATAGGAAGAAAAATGGCCACTTTTGCATAGTTGGCAAATACATAAAAAATTAACTACTTCCATTATTATTAGACACAAAATAAGTATTTTTATTGGCTTGATTCTACTTGCAATTACAGAACTTCAGTGCAAATGCATTAGTGGAAGATCCCCAGAAAATCAGCAGATCCCAGTACATGATGGCTTTATATTCCTGACTCCTAACTCCTGGCAGCAATATTAGGGAAAGCATTTTCCTTGAACATTTCACACTGCTATATGAACCTGACAAACACAGTTTCTTGGAGTGATACACAGCAAATTACATTAACTTTCTCTGAATCATCCCAGCAACTGTGTAAGGATCCAATCAGTCTCAGAATATGAGGCTAAGAAGTGATTTGATTTTATCACATTCCTTTACCCAAAGTCTCACTGCAAAACTGGCTTGAACAGAAGAAAAAATTGATGCTACAGGGTTTGCTTAATCTTGCTGTGTACCTCAGCACATACGTGAATCTTGAATAGATATATCTCACCATTTCCATCTAAAGCATTCTGTGTTTTGGAGGGAAAAAAAAAAGGTTGGAGAAAAAAGAAATAGAGAAAAAATAAAGCAGTGACTGAAAAGCAACGATAAGAGAAAGATGCCTGAAATATAAATTAAAGTGAGAAAATAACTCAGAAAGGAAAAAGGGGGAACACTAACTTTATGGAAACTAAAAAGCCAGGTAAAGGAAGGGAAAAAAAAGAATAAAAGCCGAGAAAAAAACAAGGTAAAGAGCAAAGGGCACAGGCTGCCATTCCTGTGATTCAGTACTTTAATGCAATCTAACAATGAAATAAAGCACAGACGTTTATCTGATCAGCCCAGAATATTCAAATATCACCCCAAGAGAGAGGGAGCAGGGAAAAGGAGGGCAGAGCAGGGGCTGGTGAGTGGCACAGGAAGCCACAAAAGGAAGGAGCATCAACTGGAAGTTGAGTTCACACGTATTAGCACAGTAAATGGAAAAGTTGCAGCACAGCTTAGTGCATTCACCATATCTAATGGTACAATCATCTGTGAAAACAGAAAAATGATTGAGAGCTGCAGAATATTCCTCAACCAATTATCCACAATTGCTGGGTACTTCCAAATAACTATTAGTGTGCCTGAGCAGACCACCCTCTCCACACACAGGCAAAAGGCTTTGTTCGCTTGAGAAGCCAGCCATCCCCAGGGCCCTTCTGGCAGGGCACAAATACTAATGTTTTAAAAATTCAACACAAGCAGCATAATGTTGCCACTAGCCTCCTCTTCCTCATCCTGTGTTCTTGCTTTGCTTTATTCCAATTTTACACACAGCTCCCTTCATGCTTGCATGGGTGTTTCCCTACATCTTTGGGTGTTACCTTACATTTTTTACTGTGAGGATGGTGAGGCACTGGCACAGGTCGCCCAAAGAAGCTGTGGCTGCCCCAGCCCTGGAAGTGTTCAAGGCCAGGCTGGATGGAGCTCTGAGCAACCTGGTCTAGCGAAAGGTGTCCCTGCTCATGGGACACTGGATGATCTTTAGGTCCCTTCCAAGCCAAACCTTTCTGTGATTTTGTGATTAAACAAGGGGTGCCAAAGGGGAAGATGGCCCCCCACCCTGCCTGCCAACCCTGGGACTGCGGCAGAGCCAGACCCCAGGGACTGCTCCCCCCTGGCAGCTCCATGGCAGCACAAACACCCTCACGTTTCAAAAGGCAAAGCCTTGCAAGGGCAAAAGCTTCTGGATGGCTAAAGTTCACTGTCTGGAAAGGCACCGAGGGACTGGAGAGCTGCAAAGAACAGCTGAAGTGCACACGCAGCCTACAACGGCGCTGCGGACAAAAGTTAATTAAAGTTTGATCGGTCTCTTTGTGGCTCAAACAAGCTGATGCTGCTCACACGAGATAGATGTCTGCGAGCAGTCACGGCAGTCTTTAGGGCAAGCAAAGCTCCATAGGGCCATTTCCAGGTAGCCAGGAGTGTAACCAGGGAAAGGAAGCACATCCAGCAGCAGCAGCAGTGCCGGGATAAACACACGGAGCACGCACCTGCCAGAGCGAGGGCTGAGGGGGAAAGGAGCAAAAAGGAGCCCCCGCTCCCAAGGCAGCTGCAAACCAGCACCTGCCAGCTTAGGCCCAAATCCAGGCCTCGGTCAAACTGATGCTCATAAACTCAGGGAATTACATGGAAACCGAATTAATTTCCTTGGCTGAGATTCCAGCAATTTATTTAAAGGAAGTGGAGATAAAGCCACGATGTTTATGGGGTAGGAGGGAAGGTGGCGAGGTCAAAATTATTCTAGGCTAGCTATCCATGCCTTAATCCTTCTTTCCAGCTTTCAGGCCCTTAGAAAGAAAACATTTTTATAGGATTTACATTTACATGATGATTACAAATAACCATCTGTCTGCTTCCACTTTTTCAATCTGGTCCATGTCCCACGAGCCCCCAGCCTGTGGTCAGAGCAGTTAAGCTGGAAGGAAGAAGTGGATGCCCGTCAGGAGGCTTTGGGATAATTGCATTCTTCTCCCACCAGCGCTTGTCTCTCTACCTCCTCCCCCCAGTGTGCATGGAGAACATCTGAAACTACCGGGGGACAGGAGGGAGGGAAAGAGTATCTTTATTGCCTTTTTCAATGAATTATAATGTCTTAAAACACAGCTACATCTGTTGTGCTGACTAGAGGGTATAAAGAGAGATTGAGTAAATATTAATGTGCTTCTGTAACTTGGATCCTGGTAGTTCACCTTCCCGCTCCTGTTCTGTTTTGTGCTTATCTCAGGATAACATTATTCTCATATAAAGATTTTACACAGCCGCATTGGTGGCAGTTTGGTCACTTGCCACACCACAGGTAGGTCTCCCCTGATCCAAGGCACTTCCCCACAGTCATTTTCCTAAATCCTCATCTCTCCACCACTGCTTTGGCACTTCCCTCCTCTGATACATACTGATATGAACAATTGACATGAGCTATTAGAGTCAAATAACTGCCCAGATGTCATGCAGTGGACAGATTAAAGGATTACTATACTTTAGGCAGCATATGGTGCAGGGAGGTATTTTAGATCTTGACTAATGTGTATGATCTGCTGCAGTGGTCCCTGAGCAAGCCAGCACTACCTGCTGAAATAGGGTGGCAGAGAAAAAACCCAAGGGGTCACAGACAACTTTCCTTGTGAAGAATAATAATACACTTTGTTTGAAGATGCTGCTGCCCGACCTCTTTGTTTCAGCAACTGCCTCTGTCTCATCTTGTAAGGAAAATTGTAACAAAACCACACAACCTAGGTAAGAATCCTAGGCAAGACTCTCAGGGAGTTCTTGAGCTCCCTCTGCATGTGCAGAGGAAAAAGCTGCAGCCAGGAAAAAGCTGCTACCTTAAAAAAAAATTATAAGGGGCTATACATTTTTTCTTTCTGTTTTTTCCATTCTTTGCCTATCTCCTGATACTGATACTGCCTAGCAGACACGAATGCTAGTTAATTCACCATGACTCAAATATGTTCACTAAAATGGAGCCCCAAGTACATGAGAATCATTTTCAGAGGCGTTAGGATATTTTCAAAGAATCTAGTAACTTCAACAATGTTTGATTAGTAGGGTACCTAGAAATCAAAGTCATGAAAAAGATACCTGCATCAAGAAACAAAAGGAGAATCTTCTTCCTTGCCAATTCAGCAACTTTCTTTGGTTTCATCCGTTTTTCTTACTCAGTATTTCATGTGCTTCTGAACGTAGTAACTTACCCAGTACTTACAGCTCAAGATAGCTTGCTCTTTATTCTCAGGCCTCAGTAAAGACAAAAATGTCGAAAAAACCCTGACACATCCTCTACAAATTTTAACTGTTCATATACACAGATACAGGCATACAACAAATTATGATGAACATTATACCCTACACGTAGAAGTGTTGCTTCTAAAGACAGAATCTATTAAACCAGGTGAACAGAGAATTACAGTGTTGAGGTGTGTGAACCAACAGTGACAAGTAAGGACACAGATTTCAAATGGGGTCAGTGGGACATAGCTGGCTTTTTGCCTCTCCTCTCAATTGCAGTCTGAGGTGTACCCCAACGAGCTGTACAAAGGTCAGAAAAGAAGAGAGAGTTTTTCCTTTCTTATTTACAGCACACACTGCCAGGAGTCAGACTTTAAAATCTTTCTAGCCCAGTTAAGGGCACTGCTGACCTATTTTTCCTTTTGCACAATTACACAGGTATACAAGTGATAGTTATTGCAGACTTTAGCTTATGATTTCTTTCTGATTTTTTTAAAGGCTAGTATTGGGCTGAATTAAGCATATGCAATACAGCCTGAATATACTTACTGAAAAACTGTATAATCTCCTTGCCTTTCTTGTGATTCATTGTGATCACTTGAATGCAATCTGACATCTCCGTAAATTTTTTTTCTGAAAGATTTTATATGACTACTAGATAGCATGAAGAGTGGAGATTTTTCTAATTTAGAACATAACATATTTATGTTTAAGCCTCCTGATTGAAAACGAAGTTCTATCACCTGTCTTCCTTGCAATGAATCCCTGACAACCTTCTCCCTTTTTTGAACTCCCACCTCCTTCCACCAGCAAATTCTGAATGCTGCAGTTAACAGTCAGCAATCTCATTACCCATCTGCTATAAATCTTCAAAAGCATCACTGTGTTTTGACAGACAAGAAAGGCAAAGGGAAGCAATAAGCATAACCAAGTATTCTTTATGAATGCAAATATCCTGAAGACCACATTTAAGTAATTTCAGAAATCTAAAGCTATACAACGTAATACGTTGAAAAATTTTCTCTAGGATACAGAGCAGATTTCTTTTTTCTTATTCTTAAAGCATAATCATTCTTGATGAATGCACTGCACAGATTGCTAATGTGAACAAGACACACATTACTAGGAGTTTTATTTCACTGAAACTACTTGCTTAAAGTTCAGAGACTTTCTAGAAGAACTGATACCATAATTGTAGACAACAAACTTTTAAAAAGTGCATGGTCTGCTGTAAGTCTTCAAATCTAACAAGGATCAGATATTTAGCAGTTTAACTCAGATCTGAAGATAGCTTTTACATGATCTTCACTTGTAATGGACTACATATTCAGAAAATCATGGCCATTACATAAGTAAATAAATTGCCTTTTTTTTTTTTTTTACCAACTAATGTGACTATCACATGTGGAAGCAAGCACAGCTTAAGGAAACACCACATGAAAACTGAAGTGACACTTTTTCTATCACTTTTATGCCAGGATGTCTTCTTTGCAGCAGGAATATGGGACAAGTTTCACCAACAGCACTGAAGACTCTTCAAATCCCATCAACTATGTTTCTCTCTCAACAATGCAGTAGACAAGATTGTGTTTAGGAAAAGAAGAAATCCTCCATAATGTCTCTTTGATTGTCATAAAAGGATAGATTGAACTTTGCCTGTTTGCCTTTGGTTGCCAGCCAACCAACCAAAAAAGAAGCTTAAAAGAAATATAAAAAATTTTCGAAAGCAACAGCATCCAAAAAACCTCAGATGTTACTGACATACAAACAAAATTTTGGTGGGAGCTTTTCATCATGTGCTTGAGAAAAGCACCCAAGAAACTGCACTGTATGTTACCAGTCTGTGTGTACAGTAGAGAGATTCCCCAGAAAGTGCAGATTTAACTAGTGAGGTTCAGAAACTACAGTATATTAACGGGCAGGTTTGCTGTTGTGAGTACATAAGTAGAGCTGCCAGGTACCTGCAGCACTGTGCTCAAACTAATGAAAGCTACCTAGAGTTTGACACAGCACTGAGCAACTGCATTTTTCCTGTTTCCAAACTGAAGTTGGTTCTCCTACAACCACTTTAACTCCATCAGTCCCCTGGGCTTCCAGTTCGAGCCCAGCCAAAACACCTAAAATGTACATGAGCCTTCGGTAAAACAAAGGAATAAGAGCAGCTGAGAATCATGAAAATGAATACAAATGAATGAATATTTCTTGTATGAGAAATATAGAATGTTACATGCTTCATTTAGCCAATATAATACAGACTGCAATCTCAGAGCTCCACTGAAGTGTGAATAGCCTCTAATAAAGTTCTTGTGTACACATGCACAACACACACACAACAGCTGGGATGCTTTCCTGTCTTGGCAGGGGGCACTGCCACATTGCTGCTATACTTCAGACATTAGGCAAAGCATCAAACAAAATAGGCTGTTGCCCAACATAGGAATTCTCTTCCATCCATCCCCCGTTTCTCCATGCCCAACCACAGTCTCTATCTGTTACTTATAAGCTAAACTCATCTATTCAATTTTTTGTGAACAGGATTTTTTTTATTTTTTTTTCTTCTTTATTTTTTTGGTCAGGGCTTTTGTGCTGCTCCCTTCAGAGTCAGGATTGAAAATGAGATATTTGAGCAGACACAGCAAGGCATGTATTCCTCAATAAGCTTTTGTAACTCCATCACGAGGGGACAGTGCGGCTACACCTCATCAGACACAAAGCGTGAGATGTCTCCACAGCTGGTACACAAAACAAGTGGGAGCTGCCTGCTGCTTCTCAAATGCCTCCCTTCCCATCCTGCAAAGTGTGCCCATCTCAGAGGGCCGTGTTGGGGTGCTTGCCATGTGCCATTTCAACAGGCTCTCTCAGCCTGGCTGGCCTCACCTGCTCTGTCCCAGAAATGGGCACGTCATGGCACACGGGCTCAGCAGCCGCAGCTCCTTCTGGACCTAACCTTTACAATCAACCTTCTGAAAGGCTCCACCGTTTCCACTTTTTGTAGAATTTGTCCCAGCAAATACAGAATGGAAACTGGAAAAGCACAAAATGTGCTCACATGGCTGTCACTGAGGCGTGTCCAGTCAGCATGTCCAGCCAGCTCCTCTGAAAGAATTCACAACGAAGCCGCACCTCCTAAAATTCCTCTATCACTCATGTTTACATATTATTTTAACTCAATATTATTTTAATAATATTCAGTAAATTAAAGAAGTAAGGATGCATGGCCTAGAGAAATTGTTCTTTACAACTTCTACTCTATCATCTCTGACGACAATAAAAACTTGTTTTTTCTTCCAGTGCTGGGGTTGTTTTAGAAGTTTTGACATTGGATTCTTCCTTCAAAAAAAGGAATTTTAAATTCTTTCAAATTTAACAATGGAAAAAAGTGTTAGAGAACATATTTTCTGGATTATCTTGAAAAATGGAAAAGAATTTATCTGTCATTTGTTATTGTATCATTCTGCATAACAAATTTAAGTTTCCAGAGCTCTAAAAACAGAGGGAGTAACATAGAACTTATATTAAAGTGCTCTTAGGATGAAGTAGTTTGAATTCTATCACCATATTACCAACTAGGAAATAATCCATAAACATCTAGATAAAACAGTAGTTTTCTATGGTCTAAACATTAAAAGGAAACCTCAATTTTGAGATTTTATGCAAAATAAAGAAGAAACTAGTGTAATTTGCCAGTAACCTTTTGCAGCTTTGATCTATTCAAATAGCACAAATTACTTCTATACAGTATAAAATGTAACTCTCCCACTTATTTTCAAAAGTAAAAAAGAACATAAGAGTTCACATTGCCCTCATTATTATTCACTACATGATGCAAGAGGAAAGAAAAGAAAAAAAAAATTAAAGAAGCAGAACTATAATAGCCCGAAGCAACAATTTTAAAAGGACAGTTTAAGCACCCAGAGAGAGACCAGAACCTGGATGTCCAGCTCCACCCTCCAGTCACCCTTTTCTGTGCCAGACTCCAAATGACCTTTAGCTGAGGGGTTACACTCAGACACACTGTTGAAAATACAGTAGCATAATGCTGTGAATTGCAGTAAATGTGAAACAACTTCTTTTTCTTTTTTTAACTAATAGCACTGTCCCAAAGCACTATTTCATGTACAACAAATTCAACGCAATAAAAAAAATTATGAGTACAAGGAACTAGAATAATAAAACTCCCACGTGCCACACATCCTTCTCAGCCCTTGGTGCTGAATATTCCTCACGCAGTTCAGTACAAGAGAAAATCAGGGTAACTACAGCTCTGATGACTCTTTTAAAATAAGTGAGAATTGACAAAGAGCACAGCATAACCGTGCACTGCAGACTATAGAAAAGCAATCTGCGATGTGCCTGTGAAACAGCCTGTAAGTTACTCAAAAGCGGGAACAGCCCTTCCTATGAAGGGCTCACATTCCTCTGGAGGGTCTGAAAGACCTCTGTTAATCCCACAATTAGAATATAAAATCCATTTCACAATCTTTCCCCTTCCTCTTACCTCCCTTCCAACTGCAAGTGTAACAAAGACTCTGCTCCAGCTCGGGCAACATTTCATAACTAAATGTTTAAACACATTTAAACAGAAACCTTCCAGCACCATTTGAGTCACTCCTTTCCCTCCTTCCTAGCATGGAGTTTAACTAGACACACAGTACCTGTGTCTGTCGTTTCCACAAACCAGTCATTTTGTGTACATTTATAGAGATACTGCCATTCTTTGATTGCATTGAGAAGCAAGAGGCTATACCAACTAGGTAAAATATTCAAGCATCATATGATAGACAAAGCATAATACTGAAAGAGGCAGATTAGATTATTAGACTCGACAGGATTGGATGGAGGGAACTTTTAGCCTCCACCACAGTATTCACCTGGGATAGATTTTAGGCCAGGTACTACAAACATTTCCTTCTACGCCAATTAGAAAAGAAAAAAAAAACAGCAACAACTCCTGTTGCTGAGGATCTTTAACCCAGATCACTCTACTGACCCAGTTCACAGCCTAGATTCATAAACAACTGAGAGAATGACAAGCTATTACAAGCAGAGGAAATAAGTGGCCAGGAGAGAATAGTACTACTTAAAGCAGATTTTCCAGCAAGGAAAATGTGCTGTTGAAATATGCAGTATGCTTTCCCATATTTAGACTAAGGAATTTAGAATAAAGAATATATAAAATGGAATAGCTCACATAACCAGTGCCTGCTGTGGGATTTCTCTGAGACCAAGAGAACTGGAAACATTCTGCAGTTCACTTGTGCAGCTTCAATTAAGGCAAATTGAATTAAACTCTCCCTTGAGGAGGACCTCTGTAGCTCTGCTCCTCCTTTTCTGAACAATTCCAGATGTAGGTGTAGAACATTTTCATTTTCTCTCTGAAGAATTCCACATGCCTGGCTCTGCTCACATTGATACAAAGAGGTGAGTTTTTGGGGGAGAAGACATGGGGCACTAAACAATAGTCAATAGTTGGTACATGTCTGATTTTACAACTTAATTCTCTCCACAGGGGCTTCCTTTCTTCCTTGGAAGAGACAGGTCTGCTGGAAACAACTCAGAAGAGATGGAAACACTTCTGCTGCTCAACCAATGAAGTCTAGTACTGTGAGGCTCACCCAGGCACTTTGTTTTCTTTCTCTCATATCCAGAATTTATTGCCTGCTTAATAGTTCTTTGCTCTTCTTTTTACGCATCTATTCAATCTAAGTTCCTTTTCAAATGCCACCAGTACCCTGACTTCTGTTGCAAGGAATCATTTTTCCAGTAAGGGTCTGCAGGTTCACCTTAACATTTTGAGACTCAGAGACCAGAATTGCCACTCTCAGGACACACTTTCAGGTCTGTCTCAAACAGGAGTGGCAGAACACTTGCAGGTTGAGTTCCTGGACACAGCTCATAATTCTTCTCCTTCAAGGAGACATCTGGCTAGAATGTTCTTTGCCCCACAACAGCAGCGCTTAGGAGATCAGCTCCATTTTACTGAAACTCATGAAAGCTTTCAACACCCACAGAGGCCTCCCTGACTCCACTAAAAGGCTGTGACATCCATGAATTTTTTTTTTTTTTTAAATAGCAGATCGCAGAGCTATCCTATGAACAAGAGACTTCACTAAACCAGCACAACTAATGCTTTGCTTAAGATTTTAAGATTTGTCTTCTCGTTCCTTTCTAATCAACTATCTTGGGGCACTGCGCTACAACCCTCCCTCATTGTCAAACACCTAAACAGAAATGCCAACTTACTGAACATGAGCACCTTAAATCCACATCATGCAGGATCTGAACAACACTGGAACGTACATTTGAATTTAAATGCAGGCAGGCATAGAGCTGTTACGTGGGAATGTACCTGGGATTTCTGGGCATCCAGGAGCCTGGACTGCAGACATTCATCACTGTTACAGTGGGCACGTCAGGAGAGCTGGCAGTTTGGATCCAAATCCCTACCAGTCCTTTTTACAATAATAAATCCAAGACATTTATTCAGAACCTGCCTTCAGATCCTACTGGCAATGGTAAATCCATTAAACTTTGCTTTCACTGTTCATGATGTTTGTAAAAATAGTAGGTGGAATTACAAACCAGCAATAGAAACCTTGGTATTTTTTCTCCTCAGATGCAATAATGAACTGGATAAGAACAAAATTGACCCGGGGATATCAGCACAGAAACTTTCATTGGAAGCCTGAGCACTAGTGTGCAAACTCGTGTTTTTATGTCAATATAGCAATGACATTTCTACATCTATTAATAAGTATAGATCTACTGCTGAATTCATGGTTGAAGTGACATCATAAAATGAGTTATATTTCTTCTTAAACTATATAATTAACTCTTAATGAACCCTTTCCTTTTCCCAGTAAATTCAATTTTGTCTAATCCTTGGGTTTATGGTAATGTTGAGCTCATTAAAATGTTACTTAAAACTCATTAAAATGCACACTGAGAGGTAACAGCTTCATTGCAGTAATATGTTGTAAAAGAAAAAAGAATGCTTTATTATCATTTAATTGTTTCCAAAACTGAATGCATTTGCATAGTGATGAGGTTCACAGGATATTTTCAGTAGTGCTCAATAATTAAGCAGCTCAGTAATTAAAAATGCATTTTCTAAAAATAATTTTATGTTCCTGCTTACTCCCTGTTGTTTTTTTCAATTGGGAGAAGTGTTCGTGTTGATACAGTTTACAGTACTGAGAAACAGTGATACCTGAATTGACATTAAAAAAAGATAAAAGCTAAAGCCCTTGGTAAATTTCTGTTTCAAAATAATAAGGTAAAATTGCCACCGATATATATTACAAATCAGACTTTCTAAGTCATATAATATCCCTCCAATCACTTTTTCAACACCAGGGACAACAAGGGGCCTTTCAGTTCCAAAGCCTTACTCTCATTTTCATAATTTATTGCTACCATACGTTTGTACATGACAGAACCCCTGAGCAGAGGTTGGCTGGGCCCTGGACTTGGCCAGTAATAAAATTCTGGCCAAAAGTATGCCTCAGGAGTAGAATTTGCTTGTACTGTAATGGTGGGTACTATTATAGTTAGATATGTGGTTCACAGATTTATACTAAACATTAAAGTCCAACCACATTTATTTTAACATTCTAGTGGAATAACTTGCGGTGCTGGTTTAGAAAAATTCAATGTGATAATTCAGAGTAACGAGTAAAAATGTAATGACAAAACAGTCAAAACCAGGTGCAGGATTTACATCTTCTCAGTAAGCAGTAAGAGTGTCTGGGGTCCATTATTTTCATGTGACATCAGGGTAGAAGATATTTTGCTAACTTTCATTTTAACTCTTGAGGAAGGGTTGATAGAAAAGCTTGCCAGGGTACACAGCCCAGACTGCTGGAAGGGAAAAACAGAACTTGGAAGCCTTGAGTAATTCAAGGAACTGTCTAATGCAACACCATTTAAGATGTCTTGAAGTATTAATTTAGTGCCAATCACTGTTCTTTTCTGTGGCTTTCAAATATTAATTCTACTTCTATAAAACAGATACTCTTTTTTTTATGTACAGATATCACAATGCACTCAATATGGATTTTTCTGACTTGTGAAAGTTGATTAGCATGCCAAAGACACAATTAAACTTAAATACAGATGCAGCACGTTAGACATGTTAGTGTAAGAGGAACAAAAGAGAAAAGTGGTCTATGAGCTTTCAATCTCTATACCATTAGTAGTGAATAATAGACTAGAAGAAAAATAATCCAAAGGAAAAAAAAAAGAAGTGAAATACTAACCAGATTTAGAAATTTCAACAGCTGAAATTGTTGAATGTAACAGGACAGCACGGCTATGATACCATGCTGGAATGTACAAAATGACAACCAGTTATCTGGTTTACCATAGATTTCCAGGGTAAGTCTAGACAATTAATTGATCTCACATCCCAGATGCAGATGGATGATCAGACTTCTTTGGCTCCTTTTGTTGATTATTTGAATAGATCAGTCTCATCCATCTTTACAATCTCCTCTACGTACTTTCTGTAGTTCCTCACACAGTGGTCCAAATGAAAATTCTATAATGCCTAACTTAATAAAATTTATAAAAACAAATCCAGGGCACTTTTTCCAGTGAGATATCAGTATGTGGGCTGAAAATTGTTGTTTAATACAGTAAGTCAGGTCATACTTCTTAATTTTGCTTTTGGTACTCCTTTATAAATCTAACTCTTCTGATGGAGATGCACATTACTATTTCTACACTAATTTACATCTCATGTTCTCAGTTGTTTCAAAAGAAAACAAATAACGTGTCTTTTTAGATGAGTAAACGATCTCTCATTTTATCTTTACTGCACACCCTAGCAGATAAGTCATTTCTCCCAAACATTCAGCAAGATGAAAATAAATAATTCTGAAAATAAGTAACTGGCATGATATGAATTAATGCTGAAAACCCTCTCCATTGTATTCTCTTCTATTAAGTAAAAATAATTGATATACCATAAATATAAACCAGAAGATAGATGGTACACTGAGGGGAAAAAAATAAAAAAAAAAAAAAGAAGAAGAAATTACTTATTATATTTGCTATTTTTCCTCAACATAAGCACTGCGTAAACTGAAAAAAAACAAAGGTGGATTTAAAAAAAAAAAAGTAAAAAAATGTACTAAAGCCTCAGTTTTCAGTTGCCATACATAGAGGGACAACTGGACAGCAGAAATATGTAAGTACAACTGATACTGATGCAAGATTTGTGAAATGATGGCTGCGCATATCCAACCCCCTCAAGCAGAAACTCTTACGTTAATTTTATGAACACAGAAGCATTTTGTTGCATAGCTGATACAATAATTTTAAAAAGAGGAACACAGAGAAACAGTTCTTTCTTGCTGCCTGAGTAATTTTGTTCATGGCATCCCTTCGCTGCTGCGGGATGAGGCTGCAGTGAGGTGAGACTCATGAGAGGAGACGTGCTCAGCAGCGGGACGGGATGGGAGCTCTAACACAAATAATGTGCTGCTGGGAGCTTCAAGTGCTTCAAGAATTTCAACTAACCATTTCAGGTTATTTTTTTAACTTGCAGCCAGACACAAACAGCATTTTGTACTGTCTCATGGTTGATATGGTGGTCATTTTTTTGTTAAAACCCTGCATAATGCATTCTTCCATAGTGCTTCCCTACTGGGGTCATGCTGCATGTTGTTCTTTCCAAACACGATGGCTTTTAACTAATGAAGATACCTCAAAAGGACAACTGAATACCTTGTGGGTCATGTAATGAAAATGGAAGACTTGAATGAGGATTTCTAAGCTTTTTTCCACTTTTATTCTGTATCAAGACTTAAGATACTTGAGTCACACAGCCTCCATGCTGATGAAAAACATTTGATCAAAAACACTGGAAGTCCTTCCATTCCCTGCTTGGAATTAATCTCAATCATAATGACGGTTCCTAGGGTGGAAATACATATCCTGACTCAGTTCAAGAATCAGGTTTTCACCGTCTTTACTCAAAGCAAAACCTTGGAAAAGAAAGGCTGAATTGTATACTCCCATATCCCACTGCAAGATCTATAAATTAGTAATAGGAGAGGGGAGGGGAAGAGGGAGAAGAGAAGAAGGAGAAGGAGAAAGAGGAGAAGGCCGCTCCAAAGAAATGCCAAAACCAAAAAGCAGAAAGAATCACAAACTGGATCTCTTGCAATGAAAAACAAAACTGGTTTTACATTTCTGTTTTCATAATATTTTCTGCAATAGTCAAAAAATGAGGTTCATTGGTGAGTAACAATAATCACCCTTGGGTTCTAAAACACATCCAGAAGTATGAACTGTGTTTCGAATTTTTTTCATTACCACAGCTTCTATGTACCTTAGTCTATATTTTACCTTTCTTTTATGAAACACCAAGTCTTCCATCTGAGGAGTTAACTGTCAGAGGTATTTAGTGTCACCACTGAAAACACGTCTGCTCAAGGCCACACACCAGCCCCACTGGTGTCCTCCCAGCAATCTTTCACAGCTGCTAGAGACTTATGTATAAACACAGGGACAATCACATCCCATTCTGCTTAATTCTTTAAATTTCTTTATATTCCTGAATATTTAGAAGTTCTCAAGCTTCCTAATCTACACAGTACTAAAAATTCCCATAAAAGGGAGAGTGTTCCTCAATTCAGCCCAATAATGACTAGAGGGGCTGCCTGTGATCAGAGGATGCTCTGAAAAATGACTGCCCAGGATTTCCTTTAACTTTTGAAACACTAATTTGATTTCTGTTGTCTTTATCATTTGTATAGATTTCTTTTGTTGAGATTTGTACTTATTGCTGCTTTCAGACTTTGTAAAATGGCATATCTGCCAGAAATTTTAGAAATCTTTTTAGAAATAGGGAAAAAAATTAGAAAAAGGGAAGGAAAGAGAAAAGAATGAACGGGGAAAAAAAAAGAGAGAAAGCTAGTCAGGATATTTTCCCATTTCTTATTTAAAATACTAAAAATCACCTGTTCAAGCTCCCCATTCTCCACCCCCTAATGAGAGTTGTTAGTAAAAAGAAGCGGCCCAGCCCACCCCCTGACGCCTTTAATTGACTTCCTAGCGAGTGTTATCAAGAGGCACTGAAGCAGTGCTAATGGTGCCTGCAGATTGCTCACACATGGCATGGCTGGCATTCCTTGGACCTTAAAAGGGCTAATAGGAGAGCGTAATCTCCACTCAGCATGGCAGCAAAGACCACGAGTGATCTGGAAAACACAAGTAATTAGAAAGTATTCTTCCCCAGATGGAAGGGAGGTGGGAAATGAAGATAAAGCTGGTACCCAACCATGGAATCTCCTATTATGGAATTTCTAAGCAGAACAGAGCGTTATTTCAAAGCGTGTGACATTCAATATTGAAAGGAATAAGTCCACCTCACATAGAAATGTGAGCTTCTAGTTTTCACTTGTGACTGAACACTTCACAGAGAGATATACAATGGAAGTTACAGAGAGAGGGAGCTTTTAAGACTTTTTTATCTATCAGCATTTCTCCAGTAACTTCAGTAAGACCTTTGAACATCGTATTTTTTACTAACATTGGCAAACTTTGAAAATGTATTTTCACACTTGAGATTCTGAAGCCCTTCATAAACTCTGAACTAGCCTCACTGATGACTAAGAGAAATGAAGAAATAGTCAAGTGTTGTTTCACTAAAATAAAATTGTACGGTTCATATTTAAAACAACCATAAATACCACCTGGGAGTCTAAAACAGGTACTGCAATGCTGCTAATTCAAGTAGCAGTGGAAAATTTGATGATTAGCGCAAAAAACCTACAAAATATCTTTACATTAATTTTCATTATGCAACAGGCATATTTTTATCCTCTAAATATTCCTAAAATATGTTTAATAACCAAAGTACTTTTAAAACAACATTTCAAAAATATTTTTAAGGAAGATTAGGAAAAACAGAAAATCACCTGTGATTTCAACTTGATTGCCCCACTGTGAAGGCAGTGATTCATGAATGTTAAAAGAGTTCATCTAAATAAAAAGGCAGGATGCTGTCACAG